>CALYLW010000631.1:350276-439616 GCA_944989445.1 Ampullaceana balthica
CGTTCACTGTATCTCTAAATTTTTATCGTGTTTATCATTGTTATTGAAGTTAATTATATCTCTAATTTTTTATTTTTTTATCATTGTTACTGAAGTTAATTGTATCTATATTTTTTTTAAAATCTTTGTTATTGAAGTTAATTATATCTCTAAATTTTTATTTTTTATATCATTTTTATTGAGGTTCACTGTATCTCCAAACGTCCCCAGGTTGCTGGCAGAGCCGGTTGGACCAGATGATGAAGGCGAGGTTTGAAATATCTCCCGTGTACAACGGCCACAGATATCTCTTGTCCAAAGTGGCCAACCTCGCTTCCGCCGCTGTGGCCCAGGAATCGTGTGAGCTCTACGGCGGTTACCTCGCCGAGATCGACGACGACTACGAGCTGATATTTGTACAGAACTTTACAAAATCCCCACCTGGTATCGATTACACGATGGTCTTTAATTGGGGGAACCGATTTCGGTCACAAAAATCATTGGGTCTTTGATCGCAACGGTAGAAACGTCACATACACGAAATGGGTGGCGGGAAGACCATCAACAACTGCCACCTACAACTGCATGTACCTATCCGGACCTACCTGGACGATGTATGATTATTTATGCTTCGAGGTCACTAGAAATTATAACACAAGGTACATATGCGAGTTACCAGAGCAATGAAGATTTCACAGAAGACGTATTTCAAAGCCGATGAACAGTTGATTTTAAACAAAATAATTATATTATTAAATAGTTACAACATTTCACCTTAAATGAAAACGACGTTTCTATATAAACGGTTAAAATATTACGTTTTTTTTGTTAAAATTTCAGTACAAATATGAAATGTTTATATTTTAGATTCCAAGTAAACATGTTTATCTATACCCAATTGGTTTTACGTGTGTATATGTTCTTGAGTGTATGTGTTTGTGGTAAAATATGACATTACTAGACACGCCCGTGGCATAGCATAAGCAGCAGACTTGCTCATGGATAATGCAAAGAAAGGGGGGAAAGAACGGACACAAACTACAGCACGAAAAAGTCAAAACAAAGCGAGGAGGAGCCACCGACGCATTGTTGGTCTCGAGACGGTGGTCATCACCCTTCAAAAACCCTAGCTTGCCAACCATAAAACTGTGTTTGGCTGACCCTAGCGAGGGTCAGAAAAGGTTTGCACAAAATGGGGAAAAGAACGGGCACAAACACACATTTTTAAAATGTTTTCGCTGGGGCTTGAACCCAGGACCTTCCGCGTGTAAGGCGGACGTGATAACCCCTACACTACGAATCACGTGTTATTCTGTGAAAGTACAACGCAAGTGAAAGCAAGAACCATTTTTGCCCCTCTCTCCACCACCTCAGCTTGCCAAACCATAAACTGATTCGTCGATCCGAGGCAGGGTCATTCGTCATGCTTATTTGCACATACTCGCTTTGGTGAATTATATATATACTAGTGTATTACCCGTCAAATATAACGGACATTTTCAGCTGAAATCTATTTATTTTGAAAAAATGAACTTTTTTTAGGGCGCCTGCGGCGTCCACCTTTTTCAAAAGCCCAACTGACTTGTCCTTGTTTGATAAATACGAAATATTAAACTTTCTGAAATGTACACAAAGTATTTTATTTATTAGAGGTTATAGGGCGCCTACGGTGCCCCTCTTGATTTTTTATTTTATAATTAACCATCATCAAATCCTCTTTTTACATTGTTCACTTTTCCAAAATTAAAATATGAGCTAAAACAATGACGTCATATAATTTTTTTTACAGCGCATCTTTAATTTGCTCACCTTTTGATACATTGGTGCAGTAATTTGGTGCGCTGCTTTCTAAAATTAGTAGCGTCATGGACAGACAGACATGCATGACAGACAGACGTGACAGAGATTGCAAATTATGTATATTGATTAGATACGACTGTTAATCAAATGACTGTTAATCTACCATTAGATGCTAATTTATATGACTTTGCTTTCATTTGCTGCCTTGGTTAATATTTCTATAATAATAATAATAATAATAATAATAATAAAATTCAGAGATCTCGTTTTCCTTTCTAATTCGAAATTATTTTATGCAATTAAAAAACACAAACTGTAATTGCTTTTCAAAAGCTGTTTTTAGTATGAGGCTGGATTTTATTCATTGGTCCATTTCAAGTGTTATATCTGCCCACCGGCGACGATTGCAGGTTACGGTATTTCTAAACAACATTAAACATGCTTAAAAACCACAACAAATATAACAGAGCTATCTTCTAGCTCAAGGAAACGCCCCCTTTTCTTAATGGCAAGATAGCAGGTAGATAACATATAACTTGGTATAAATAATCGTCTTAACATGTTCAGTGCGCAGTGCGTCTTTTTGAAGAAGAAAACAACGATGGACTTTGTGCTGCTCAATACCATAGTGGTGCTTCTGTTAGCATCCCGAGGTAAGTGATTAAACATTAGGTTTCAAGATATACTCTTTAAAAAAACAATAACTTTTTTTTTGTAATGAGGTCCGTGTCAAGTTTAACAAAAATGCTCAGAAAGCGAGTTATACATTAGTCCTTTAGAGCATGCATGGTGCGTACGTTTTAAGTTTTTTTACAGGGGTAGCACTGTTCGTCTGACTGCAGAGACGTTCTATTAGTAAATCAGAGAAGAAAGTGGGGGCGGTTGTGGCAGAGAAAAATGCAAGTTTAATTTACTTTAAAAATAAATTCTTAAAAAGAGATTAAGGATTTTTAAAAAAAAATTGTGTACCCCATTCATCATATTGGATACATGCAGTAAAGTAGAAGTTATACGTTGTGTTATTGTTAAGCCAGATCACATATGAGATGAAAAAACAAACATTGCGTAGAAGACTACTGTATCCTAAAGTTTAACACGCAATCATTTCTGACAACCAATACTCTCGACAACAAATACTCTCATAGGCTGTTATTCTATGTTTTTATTTGTACACGGCTTTGAACACAAAACTGAATTCAAAGAAATGAAATTCAATTGCGATTCTTATAACAAGCTTTCTTAACTTATCCTTCATCTTTTAAAACCTCTTTCCTGACTCGTGCCCTTCCTATCTTAGTGAACTTCTCTCTCTCTCTCTACTCACCCACGCGTCAGCTACACTCTTCTGAAAACAAAAGTATGTTGCTTATTCCTAAGGCACAAACTAAAATATTTGGGGAAAATTTATATATCTTTTAGGAGCCTTCAAATAATATATTTCTCTACCATTACACATTCGTAGTATTGCTACTAATAAGGTCTTCAAGACTGCACTGTAATACACATCTCTTGTAACTTTACTTTTCAAATTAACAATCAAACATTGCTCGAATTGATAAACGTATCTTATGTGCACCACAATATCATTAAACGTGTTTCGTAGTTTTGTAAATACGATATGAATGTTTTAAAATAAATGCTTTTATAAATTAAATATATATGTCACCATTTTTATGTTAGGCGCTGAGAGCCGAGTCCGTTGCTGGGTTACTGCGCTGTAAATCATCTCAAACTATTCTTATAATTCTTATTATTATTGTTGTTGTTATTATTATTATTTTTATTATTGCGTGCATTGCCAAGAAATTTTAATAGCTAGGAAGTTCACGCATTCCCATCACCAGTATTTGTCAGCTTAACCCTAGCTGTAAATTATTATTCAATGAAATTGACTAAAAAAAAATTTAACGAACTCTCCAGTAAGCGGTTTTCAGTTCACCGCCCAGCCAGCCAACATCGTCATTGGAATAACACCTAGGCTCGACATCAGATGCTCCCTGAGTCCTGGCACCGACCCAAACCTGTCAACTTTGGTCTCCATCTTCATATCACGCTCCAACGACCCCAGAGAACGTGGCCTTCCAGGAAATCGCGTCCATCAACAAATTCTCCGGCAGCCTCGTCGACATCACCCACGGCAACGCGAGCCTCTCGGGCGTCATCAGCAACACCGGCGGCGAATCTTTCATCTCCATGCGATGGAGCTTCCCGGGTCAGAAGGAGACAGGTCTCTACAAGTGTGAGGCCAATGGCGTGGACAGTGCTGGGCATCCGTTGACCATGACGTCAACAAGCGAGGTCACGAGCGAGCAGCCCACCATGGGGTCCATGATTGAGGCCATCCGTATTCTCAATATCAAAACGGGCCAAGCAGTGGACAACATGTGCATATCAGGTAGTATTCTTTGCTACGCTCACTATCAAAATGACCGTTTCAGAATATGGATTTATGTGCAAATCATGACATCACACCCACTGAACAAAACAAAGATAAAATAGAACAAATTTAAATAACGAGCTTCCAGATTTATTACTGGAGAAATTCAAAACTGACAAGAGTAACACCATTAGTTAAATCATTAAACCTTGAAACACTAGAGGATAGAAGAAACACTAGGGGATAGAAGTACAAAGAGCAAAGAAGTAATAATACATAAGGCACGTAATTCTAACTTGGAGATGCAACACAAATATAATGTAATACAATCCTCAGATAGACTTAGGTATTAAAACACTTTTCTTATTGCGTATGCAAGATTTAACACATATGAATTCTTATTTTTCACGTATTCGGGAGCGGAAGGAAATCCAACACTCTGTAATCAATTAAAAATCTCAAAAATGCCAGAATAGAGATACAAAATGTATAAGAGTAGGACCCATTAAGCCAATGTGTAGACATTGCGTCTGTATTAAAAAAGTTTAGTATTACCCTGCTGCGAAAAACATGTTTAATCCCGCAATCGACATGCACCATTTGCAAAAAAAGTTTATTTTCAAAAACTGATCATTAAATATACTTAAACTCTTCTTAGCATCACAATAGACAGATGTTTTTTCTTAAAATCAATAATTTATATTAATATGTTTTATTATAAAAAAGCCGCTCTTTATAAAAAGTGTCTTTTAAACTTTAAAATTAATATGAACCATTTTTACCAGTTTGTAGCATTCATATAAAAAATACATTTCCGCCTGAATCTGTTTCAGATTGCTGGCAGTCTCGTCTCGACCAGATGAAATACGCGAGATTTGTCATCTCAGATGTCTACAAAGGTCACAGGTATCTCTTGTCAAAGTTCGACCGCGGGGTTTCTTCTCCTGTGGCGGAAGAGTCGTGTGAACTGTACGGCGGTTATTTGGCTGAGTTCGACGACAACGACGAACTACTTTTCGTTCAAAACTTCATAAAGGCCAACACCGTCGCGGGCCAGAAAATGGTCAGGGTCGGAGGCACGGACGAGGGCCACGAGGGAACCTGGGTTTACCAGCGAAACAACAAACCGATGGCCTTCACTAAATGGGTGCCCGGGGAACCCGATGGAGTGTCTACTGCTGACTGCGTGTATCTTTGGGGAGACAACGGTTGGTTGATGGACGATTATCTCTGTATATTGTACGACCCCAACTTTAACCCCCGATATCTCTGCGAGGTGCCGGAGTAAAGTGTCGGAATCACGAGCTGAAACGTCATTGAACTAGAGAAAAAATTGGACCCCAGCACCTTGTCTTGTTTAAATGTTTTGAACTTTGAATTAAATCTAAGGATATCCACACACACACAAAAAAAAACAAAAAAAAACACCAGCGAAATCAATAAAACATTTTTGGATGTCCTAAAAAAGAGATTACACAGCAAAGAAAATTAAGTTGACAAAATCACATTACAAAACAACAAACCATTAATTAACACACTATATATATATTTAAAAAAGGCTGCGTGGTATAAAATTTTTGATATTGGTATCTTTATTTTACGCTGCAGAATTTTTTAAAAAATGTTGAAACTTCTTTTAATGTCTTATTTGTTTGCCGTGGAAGACTTCTTGCCGACACGTCCCTTGTTTTATTGCGTCTAATCAACCTACTTAACATATAAGGTATTTTTTTGTTTTTTTTTAAACATTTCATAAAAGCAGTTTGAACATTAAGTTGTCGCTTTAAATAAAGAAATATAATAAGTTAGAGAAGGATGTGCAATATTTTAAAAGTAAATCATATCAGCACGCATTGCAATACCACTATTAGGTTCAACTTTAGCCTATATTTGTGTGTGTGATGCTCTAATGATAATATAACAATGCCACTATTAGGTTCAACTTTAGCCTATTTTTGTGTGTGTGATGCTCTAATGATAATATAACAATGCCACTATTAGGTTCAACTTTAGCCTATTTTTGTGTGTGTGATGCTCTAATGATAATATAACAATGCCACTATTAGGTTCAACTTTAGCCTATTTTTGTGTGTGTGATGCTCTAATGATAATATAACAATGCCACTATTAGGTTCAACTTTAGCCTATTTTTGTGTGTGTGATGCTCTAATGATAATATAACAATGCCACTATTAGGTTCAACTTTAGCCTATTTTTGTGTGTGTGATGCTCTAATGATAATATAACAATGCCACTATTAGGTTCAACTTTAGCCTATTTGTGTGTGTGTGATGCTCTAATGATAATATAACAATGCCACTATTAGGTTCAACTTTAGCCTATTTTTGTGTGTGTGATGCTCTAATGATAATATAACAATGCCATTATCACAATTGTTTGATGTGGGTTGGCTTTCAGCTAATCACTGGATACAAATAATACGAAGTAATCTGAACACCATTTGTGTTAACAAATAGTTAACATTAGCCGCCAAAAGCTGAATGGATCCTAATGTAACGTTTATTGATTGAGTTAAAACCTGTTAAAGGTACATCGGCTTTCCCCATTAAGCATGCACATCTTTTGATTTATTGTGCTTTCAATTATCTCTCTAGTTTCACGTGTATCTAAAAGCAAAGTTTCGTATCATGTAATTGTGCCAATGTTATAAATTTAAAATATCTCCAATCATATCTTTTGTTCTATACGTTCCATGAGTTGATTACTTTCATATTTAATCTAACATTTACACCTACCGCGTTGTTCTATATGATTATATGACTGTTCATGTAAGACCTTATTATCCATGTACATGTGAATTTAAGCTTAATATTGTTTATACTCAATCATATAAGTGAAAATATTAGTACAATTTTCGTCAAGTTTAGCCTTATTGTTTTCCAGTCATAACAATGTTGTTGCTCCATAAATAAATTAGCACTTGAAATAATTGGCCTTGAACATTTTAGCCGTTATATTTTGACCACGTGATGGACTGACCTTTGATCTACTCACGTTTATTTGGAGCCAAAGAGATTGTAGTTTGTTTTGTTCTGCTTTTTTGTCTTAATAAACTGCAGTACCATCCAGATAACTGACAAAGATTTAAAAAAAGGCTTCGAACGATTTCTTCAATCATTAGTCAGATGGATCTGTGTGTTAAACATTTTAAAAAATTAATTGAATTAAATGACCTTGCCCTTTTATATTGAATCGGTTTTCTGAGCAAACCAGGTAAACCAGCATACTATCAACATTTAAAGCTAAAAAAAAATTCAAGACTATACATGAACTATGGTTAAACGGAGGAACCAATACTATTCTGTATAGAATGATCGTCAGTAATAGATAGGATATGATAAGAAATATATATATATATTTAGCTTTTGCAATAGTTCATTTTATACCAACGAGTAACAGATACAAATAAATGACTAAACATATCAAAAATTGCCTGCAAATATCAACAATTGCCTAAAAATATCAACAACTACCTATAGTTACCGGCAATGTTCTTCTGTATAGAAGGATCATTTGTTATATATGAGATTAGATTTTTCCTTTAAAAAAAAATTAATCGTCTTTCAGAATACTGCGAGCATTAGAAGTTGATCCACTGTAATCTAACTCCAATTACAATACACTCATAAACAAATAGAATGACGACAACACTCTTCTCCTGATGTGACGATTGTAAGTCTATCACATGGTTAGACTGAGTTTCTTTTTTCCAGAATGAAGATGTTTTGTAAGAACATCAACAATGTACAAACAAAACGCAGCCTACTATTATATCTGTAAGACGTTGGAATGTGCCAGTAAATCATGACGATTTAAACAATGGTTTAATAAATGGCCAAATAAAATACCGAAAGAATGTATAATAAATTCAACACATTATTCAAGCTGGTTAGAAATCGACATTTAATAATTAGTTTTTATTAGTAACTTTGAAGGACATAAGTTCTCTAAAACAGAAATGACCTGTATTGCGTGTGTATCAATAGCGCTTGTTTGTCCGTCAAGCTAGCCGTCCAGCACCATCTCACAGACGTACCTCATCGTCCAGTCCTTGCTGTCCATCAAACACTCGACGTTGGTCATGTTCCAGTCAAACCACACCCACATGTTGAGGCAGTTGGCCGCCATGTCCAGGCGCGGGTACCCGTACGCCCAGTTGAAGTACTCCAGCGACCTGTTGCTGTGGGGGTACACCCAGTTGTCGGGCTCGCCGTACTGAGAACCGCCGATGATGACGAACACGAAGCCCGTGTAGCTCTGTATGAAACCCTTGATGAACTCGAACTCATCGTCGTCGCCGATCTCAGCCAGGTTTCCGCCGAACTCCTCGCAGCTCGCCTGGGCCAGGGCCGCGATGACCACCGGGTCCTCTTTGGACAGGTAATATCTCGATCCTCGAAACTCGGGGGATTCCTCGAACAGAGATTTCCTTCTGGCTTCCAGGCGCTGCCGCCATGTGTTGGCAAATGTCCCGAACTGTTCCCTCAGTACGAAAAGCTCAGAGCTCATCTGAGAGATAATATCTTTTAGACTGATGATGACATCTGTTAGAACACTTGCGTCCGCGATGCCTTCCGTGACATTTATCGTAGCCGCAGTCGTGACCGGAAGTCCGTTCTGATCCATGCCCTGGGCCTCGCACATGTAGGTCCCTGCCCTACTTCCGTCCGGACGGTCCCAGAACAGTCGCAGAAACGAAAGGCCGGTGTTGTCCACGAGTCCGCTGACGTTGGCCTTGGTCGGTGCGGATGAGTTTACCGCGCCGCCGAAACTGTTGACCGAGGCGAGGTTCGCAAACTGTGGGCTGGTTGAGTTCTTGGAGAAGGACAGCGTTATCGTCACGAGGGAGGCCATGTTTGGATCCGTCCCAGCCACGACAGAACAGTTGATGTCGAGACTGTCAGTGATCCCCACGTTTACAGTGATGGGGACCGCTATCAGGGTCAAGCTTTGCGCTAAAACATAGATGATAAAAAGAAATGTGGATGCAAAGACAAAACTATCATGAAAATGCAGCATGCACCAAAACTAAGATCACGAAAAAAGGACGGAAACTATAATTAATGACGTGATCTGCAAAATGTACGTTCCCCGAAGTAAAAAAGAAACATAATTTCTGTGAAAACCCTCTAAAAAGCTTATCTATAGCTTTTTAAAAACGATGTCCCACTAGTCCCTTAACCAAAACAAATGGACAAACTTTATAAAGTTTTTTTAGAACAATTCTAAAAAAAATCTTGTCTACATCTCTTAAAAACGAAGTCGTTCTAGTCACATAACCTAAACAAAAGAATCACGTTTCTAGTCTATGAGAACTATTATATCTCTTAAAAACGAAGTTCTTCTAGTCCCATAAACTAAACAAAAGAATCAATTTTCTAGTCTATGATAACTATTATATCTCTTAAAAACGAAGTCGTTCTAGTCACATAACCTAAACAAAAGAATCAACTTTCTGACCTCTTTAAGAGCAATTCTAATAACCTTCTGCTCTATGGCTCTTGAAAAACGAGATCCTTCTGGACCCTTTGGCTGCCGTTTTTCTGTTTGCCTCACAAGTTGGTGCACCGTTACGTTTATAAGGCGCCAGGCGGCTCCCTCGCTGGCTGCTGCCTCCCAGGAGTCATGTGCACGCCATGAGCCTTCAATGCGGTCTTGAGAGTATCCTTGTATACATAATGATACCCGTGCATTAAGGATTAAGGGGAGCGCATGACAACAGACAACGATGTCCACATATGCCTATCTTGAGCGGCGGCCAATAATTCATGCAATTTCATCCCTGTCCATTCATTTATGTTATCCAGCCAATTTTTCCGTTGTCGACCTCTTCACCGCCCCCTTCTATAGTGCCGTGAAGGATAATTTTTTTGTAATTAAGATATTTTAAATAAGGAATCATAATGAACATTAATTAATATTCTAAACCCATAAGTTTTATTAATAGTTTTTATATAAGATTACCCCAAAAAATAAACGAAATATCGGTCTTGCGATGAAATTCACGTAAATGTTTTATATGAAAAAGCATCACGAAATTTACATTTTAATTAATCAATAGTTTTTTTTAGTTATATAATACAACGAATAACTTAAAAACAGCTCTAATATATTTTTAGGGCTGTTAACGATTAATTTAAATTTACTCGTTAAATTTTTTAAAAAATAAATGATTAATAAATCGTTAATTTCGATTAAAGCCAAAAATTAAAATTTATGATGTCATAAGTAACACTTATAAACGTTCTTGTTGAACATTTAAATATCACTTGAATGTCTCCTTTATAAGTCATCTTTTAACCAACTTCGCAAAAAGACAAGTGTGTTGACATTATTTGGTACAAGTGATGAGCGTGTCTAATTAACAATATGACCAGCCGAGCTGAACAATCATTCACATGGAACTGAGGTAACTGGTATGCACAAAACGGTCTTAGCAAGGAATGGCATTATCGGATATCGGTGTTCATTAAGTTTCCACAATTGTAGAAGGTTAATGGATTCAAGAACTTTAAACTCCATTTTGTAACACAGTAATTCATCAGAAGAGCTGTCGCTATTTTCTGTCTCTGAGTCATACTCTATTAATGCCATTAGCTTAATACGCTTTTCACTTGGTTTGATAAGTAGGTGAAGTGTTAGAACCATGGTAGGCAAACTTTATCAACATTTTGAACATTCCCGTCAGTCAATAGTTTAAAACCAAAATGTTCGTGAAATTGACAGGAAATTTATTATTTATTGGCAGCTATTTATTATTATAATTGTTTTATTTTTGACTTACAATAATTTATAAGTAATTGTTCAATTAATCGTTTAAAAAAATGTAATCGTTAAAATATGTTAACGATTTATCGAGAAATTAATCGTTAATTTCCGCAGCCTTAATATTTATATGCATAAATTTAACGTTAGGGAAGTCTCTTACCCATGGCCTTAGTTACCAGCAATAGAAAAAATTGAGACGTAATCCAACCCATAGCTGGCATGATCCGTTCAGCTCATTGAAAATGAGATCTAATGTGGCGCCACCTGCGTAAGTTTTAAATGTAATCTTATCAACTTACCCATCAGCCCCTTCTTCAACACCTACCACTCTTCTCGTCTTTCAGTGTCACATTTTATCGAGGAGACTGTCGAGTGCCCAGATAATAGAAGCAGAGACTGACAGTCAGGGTACTGAATATCCTCTTACTCAAATCTTTTTTGTCTGCATGGCCTTGGGTAATGTTTCCCTTGATCGAAGTAACATATAAACCAAAGTACTTGGGCGATTCATTTTCACAGCCTGGCTTTATAACGAGTTGAGATTTCGATACAACGATATTGGAGAATCCAAATATTAAACTGATTCTTATAAGATCGATTAAGAGTTGCTTATTGTATGCGGAAGATTATTGCGTCTTACGTTTGTCCTCTGTTTAAGTATAGTCTTGCATTTTTATTACAGTTTTAAATCTTGCTGGTGATACAAGGAGAGAGGAAGATAAATAACCTGTATGAATTTCAAGGTATCTGATCTTTATGAGAGTCTTACTTTTGTATTTCTTAACGGCAAACGATCGGATCTCTGATCATATCATTACGGCCTATAAAATTACTACAATAGCTTTTAGTGCTCAAAATTTTCATTTGTTTCACGGAATTAATAAATATTGATATACAGATTCTGTTAGGTATAAGAGTGGTTTTAAAGTATTGATATAGTGGCAAGGTGTGAAGAAGTAGTGCGTTGGTGTACTCCAGACGGTGTGAAGAAGTAGTGCGTTGGTTTACTCCAGACGGTGTGAAGAAGTAGTGCGTTGGTGTACTCCAGACGGTGTGAAGAAGTAGTGCGTTGGTGTACTCCAGACGGTGTGAAGAAGTAGTGCGTTGGTGTACTCCAGACGGTGTGAAGAAGTAGTGCGTTGGTGTACTCCAGACACTGATTCGTTGTTTGAAATCATGTCCATATAAAATCGCTATTAAAAATACAAAACAAAATAACTTCAAAGTAAAACCACTTCCTATCCCTGCCTCATCCCTCTCATCAGAAAATGGGGGCTGGGGGGGGGGTAAAACTCCCTCATTTTGATCACCCACAGCCTGGTCTTTTAAATAAATGTGTCACTCAGTATGTGTGTGAGCGTTGTATAACATATCACATGGCAGTAATTAAAAGCTGCAAGAGTCAACACTGTTGAATAATTACAACCTACACGAGTAGTAACTCGTAGGGGATGCGGTGGTCGAGGGGCAGCGCGCTCGACTGGTGTACCGATGGTCACGGGCTCGAATTCACGTGAAGGCAAGGATTTGTTCCCGGGGCCTAGGGCGTCCCTGAGTCACCCAGCTCTGAATGGGTACCTAACACTAGTTAGGCGGCTGGGTAATGCGTGGAACCCACAAAGCCGTGGCCTGTGAACGCTGCATCACTTGCCAACAGATCATCTGTCATGATCTGTGGACGCAGTTATCTTGTGCACAGAAGATAGCGTCTCTAACTTATCAACGTACCCATCAACGAGTTATCTGAACATACCAGGTAAACAAACACAATATAAACATTTCAAACTCAAATAAAACAAAAATCAAAGCAAGACTTAAACAATGGATACGCGTAGTACGCTATAACCTTTTTCATAAAAGGGTCGTCGATAAAGTACGTTAAGCTCCCGAGGGGGGGGGGTTATAAGAAAATGTGACAGAGGGGAGGGGGGTCCGCCATGTGTGACGTCACGGTGTTTTATATTAAATTTTTAATTATTTTGTTAATAAAAAAGAAATGTGTATTCGAAAGTGTGTGTTGGGGGGGGGGTGGGATTCAAGATTTGTGACAGTTTGTGACAGGGGGGGAGGGGGGTTAAAATGGTCAAAAAAATAGCGCCCCAAAGGAGCGTTTTAGTATATTAAAAATATATTGTTTGTCCCTTTAAATCGACTCTGGACCATTCTCATCACACTAGTTAAGTGCGCCGTCGCTGCTTGGTGCGCCCCTTGATGGCTATAACAGAGATTTTTCCCCCCGAAATGTCGGAGAAAAAAAAAGGTTGGGATGCCATCGGGAGGGTTGCGAGTCTGATCCTTCCTTGCAATCCTCTTGACTTAGCAGCACGTTGTCTGTTTCATTCACAAGTCTCTGCGCTGTTCCGTATAATAAGGCGCCAGTAGGTTTCGTTGCTGGCTGCTTGCAGCTGCCTCTCAAGAGTCATGCCTAATGCCATAAGCCTTCCGCGTGGTCTAGAGCATACATTTGCATAGCTTCCTTTAACCACCTCGGGCAACAGCATATTTGCTCCACTGTTATCACAATTGCACGCTTTTGCGGGAATATCCGCACGAAATACTTGCGCACCATTTGCAAACCACTACTTCTGAACACAATCATCTGCTACCGACGAAGTGTTACACACATAATACATAGGCTTGTTCAAGCTTTTTAGTTGCGGGAGCTCTTCAAAATGATTTGCTTGAACTGAAAACAAGAGAACTAACTGTTCTCTCTGCAAGGGTGATGTCTCTGGTGTTCTTCGTTTCACTGCTCTTGCCATTGATGAGTAAGTAAAGAAACTCGGCTTTAATTTTGTAATAAAAACGCAAGACTTGACATGAACCACGGATAAACGTAGGACGTAATAATCTTCTACATAGACTTAGCGCATGCAACATATCGGTGAAGATAATACATCTAGACTCAGATTGTAAATTATAAAGATAAAAATAGTAACAGAGTTATAAATGGACTCAATTTAAAGCATTTTTATCCCAATGAAAAAAAAACACAACAACAATATTACGTGGATGGTACACATAAACTACACCTAGGCTGGGATATAGTAATACTATTGTAGACGTAAGTATTATTAACAAATGTTATACAAATCTAGACTATGACTGAAGCATATTAATACAACTATATTTTGATCATTAATTGATTCTCAATTAAGTACTTTCAATATCAAAGTTTCACAGCGCTTGAAAAAAAAGGAGTCAACAAAAACAGAGGCTTTATAGAAAATAAAGATATTTAGACCTGGTTTTATTAGGAAAAAAATCTGCAAATTTAGAACAATTTCATAATTTATCTACCTTGCTGAACTTTAAAAAAACTTTTTTTGAAAGATAAATAAGAACAAGGCGAATACAGTCATCTCCAAAAGGACGAAGCACGTTGATAGACAGTTGAATGGTTAACTCTCAGAAGCGCAATTATGGTCTTACAATTTTTTTTATTCATAAACATAAAATATGACATAAGTCACACAACCATTTCTCTATCGCACTTACTCCAATTACCTAAACTCAACTCACTTCTCTCGGCGTGACTTCACTTCTCTAGCCCTAACTTTTCTTTTCCTGACCTGACTTCATTTCTCTAGATAATTCTTCTTCATTTCTCTAGGCCTGACTTCACTTCTCTAGACCTTACTACACGTTTGAGGCCTTACCCCACTTCTCTAGGCCTAACTTGACTTCTCTAGTCCTGACTTGACTTCTCTAGGTCTAACTTTACTTCTCTAGGGGTGATTTACTTCTCTAGGTCTAACTTTACTTCTCTAGGTCTATCTTTACTTCTCTAGGCCTGACTTTACTTCTCTAGGCCTAACTTTACTTCTCTAGGCCTAACTTTACTTCTCTAGGCCTAACTTTACTTATCTAAGCCTAACTTTACTTCTCTAGGCCTGACTTCACTTCTCTTAAAATATCTTTCCAATCTAAAGGTCACAGTACTTACCGTGACCTCCATCACTACTGCGTTGAACAACTTCCAGCTTATGGATACATCGTTATTGGAAGAGTCACACTGAAAGATTTAATCCGCATGTGCAGGTAAGGTACAGTCCAATAGAAAAAAGTCTTCAAGAAATAATACTCATAATAATATTAATAATAACAATAATAATAATACAAATAATCATAATAATAATAATAATAATAATAATAATAATAGTAATAAAATAGAAATAATTTTAAAAAATTTGACTTTAGGTTTATCGCCCGTTCCTATTTTAATTAACAATTTTTTTCTATGATGAATTTGAAAATTTAAATGAATAATATGAGCCACGGACTTGAAGCACACATAGCAGTCTTTTATTTTATCCTCTTAGTAGTATCCTACACGTGTACCACACCTGTACCCTGTCTGTAGCACCATTCACTTGTACCACACTTATACCCTGTCTGTAGCACCATTCACTTGTACCACACTTGTACCCTGTCTGTAGCACCATTCACTTGTACCACACCTGTACCCTGGCTGTAGCACCATTCACTTGTACCACACCTGTACCCTGTCTGTAGCTCCATACACGTGTACCACACCTGTACCCTGTCTGTAGCACAATTCACTTGTACCACACTTGTACCCTGTCTGTAGCACCATTCACTTGTACCACACTTGTACCCTGTCTGTAGCACCATACACTTGTACCACACTTGTACCCTGTCTGTAGCACCATTCACTTGTACCACACTTGTACTCTGTCTGTAGCACCATTCACTTGTACAACACTTGTACCCTGTCTGTAGCACCATTCACTTGTACCACACCTGTACCCTGTCTGTAGCACCATTCTTTTGTACCACACCTGTACCCTGTCTGTAGCACCATTCACTTGTACCACACCTGTACCCTGTCTGTAGCACCAATACACGTGTACCACACCTGTACCCTGTCTGTAGCACCATTCACTTGTACCACACTTGTACACTGTCTGTAGCACCATCCACTTGTACCACACCTGTACCCTGTCTGTAGCACCATTCACTTGTACCACACTTGTACCCTGTCTGTAGCACCATACACGTATACCACACTTGTACCCTGTCTGTAGCACCATACACGTGTACCACACCTGTACCCTGTCTGTAGCTCCATACACGTGTACCACTCTTGAACCATGTCTGTAGCACCATACACGTGTACTACACCTGTACCCTGTCTGTAGCACCATTCACTTGTACCACACCTGTACCCTGTCTGTAGCACCATTCACTTGTACCCTGTCTGTAGCACCATTCACTTGTACCACACCTGTACCATGTTTGTGGCGCATTCCACTTGTACCACACTTGTACCCTGTCTGTAGCACCATACACGTGTACCACACCTGTACCCTGTCTGTAGCTCCATACACGTGTACCACACCTGTACCCTGTCTGTAGCTCCATACACGTGTACCACACTTGTACCCTGTCTGTAGCACCATACACGTGTACCACACCTGTTCCCGGTCTGTAGCTCCATACACGTGTACCACACCTGTACCCGATCTGTAGCTCCATACACGTGTACCACACCTGTACCCTGTTAGTGGCGCCATCCACTTGTACCACACTTGTACCCTGTCTGTAACACCTTTCACTTGTACCACACCGGTACCCTGTGTGTAGCACCATTCACTTGTACCACACCTGTACCCTGTCTGTAGCACCATTCACTTGTACCACAATTGTACCCTTTCTGTAGCACCATTCACTTGTACCAAACTTGTACCCTGTCTGTAGCACCATTCACTTGTACCACACTTGTACCCTGTCTATAGCACCATTCACTTGTATCACACTTGTACCCTGTCTGTAGCACCATTCACTTGTACCACACTTGTACCCTGTCTGAAGCACCATTCACTTGTACCACACTTGTACTCTGTCTGTAACACCATTCACTTGTACCCTGTCTGTAGCACCATTCACTTGAACCACACTTGTACCCTGTCTGTACCACCATTCACTTGAACCACACTTGTACCCTGTCTGTACCACCATTCACTTGTACCCTGTCTGTACCACCATTCACTTGTACCCTGTCTGTACCACCATTCACTTGTGCCCTGTCTGTAGCACCATTCACTTGTACCCTGTCTGTAGCACCATTCACTTGTACCCTGTCTGTAGCACCATTCACTTGTACCCTGTCTGTACAATCATTCACTTGTACCCTGTCTGTACCACCATTCACTTGTACCCTGTCTGTACCACCATTCACTTGTACCATGCTGTACCACCATTCACTTGTACCCTGTCTGTAGCACCATTCACTTGAACCACACTTGTACCCTGTCTGTACCACCATTCACTTGTACCCTGTCTGTAGCACCATTCACTTGTACTACACTTGTACCATGTCTGTAGCACCATTCACTTGTACCACACTTGTACACTGTCTGTAGCACCATTGACTTGTACCATACTTGTACCCTGTCTGTACCACCATTCACGTGTACCCTGTCTGTAGCACCATTCACTTGTACCACACTGTACCCTGTCTGTAGCACCATTCACTTGTACCACACTTGTACACTGTCTGTAGCACCATTCACTTGTACCACACTGTACCCTGTCTGTAGCACCATTCACTTGTACCAACTTGTACCCTGTCTGTAGCACCATTCACTTGTACCACACTTGTACCCTGTCTGTAGCACCATTCACTTGTACCACACTTGTACCCTGTCTGTAGCACCATTCACTTGTACCACACTTGTACACTGTCTGTAGCACCATTGACTTGTACCACACTTGTACCCTGTCTGTAGTGCCATCTACTTGTACCACACGTGTACCCTGTCTGTAGCACCATTCACTTGTACCACACCTGTACCCTGTCTGTAGCACCATTCACTTGTACCACACCTGTACCCTGTCTGTAGCACCATTCACTTGTACCACACCTGTACCCTGTTTGTGACGCCATTCACTTGTACCACATTTGTACCCTGTCTGTAGCGCCATCCACTTGTACCACACTTGTACCCTGTCTGTAGCACCATTCACTTGTACCACACCTGTACCCTGTTTTTGGCGCCATCCACTTGTACCACACTTGTACCCTGTCTGTAACACCATCCACTTGTACCACACCTGTACCCTGTCAGTAGCGCCATTCACTTGTACCACACCTTATCTTGCGTTGTTGTTCTCTGTCTAGTGCCCTAGACGAGTACCACAGGTGTATTACGACTCCCCGGAGAGGCAAAGAGATACCGCAATACCGAGTCAAGGCATACGAGACGTGGTTTCCCAAACAATACGACCTGGAGAGAGCGTCATACCTCTATTGTGACTATTTGAGTCAGGGTAAGTCAACCCGTCAGCGTCATACCTCTATTGTGACTATTTGGGTCAGAGTAAGTCAACCCGTCAGCGTCATACCGCTATTGTGACTATTTGGGTCAGAGTAAGTCAACCCGTCAGCGTCATACCTCTATTGTGACTATTTGGGTCAGAGTAAGTCAACCCATCACGTCACACCTCTATTGTGACTATTTGAGTCAGAATACGTGAGTCAGTCGACGTCAGGCCAAATAACGTGAAAATAGGGAACCAACCTAATCCATCGTGTTGGGCAATTTATCTAATTCTTGTAGTTGGGATTAAGCTAATCCGTTCTGGGTGCGCAATTAACCTTTAAAAAAATTTGTTTCTTTAACTGCTCAATTATTATTCGTATAAGGTAAGCTTATTGCTAGCACACTGTTCATTTGTTCACATTTCGTTCACTTATCGTTCACACCTTTTTTACTGCCAGAGGGGCTGGAGTTGTTCAAAATCACCGAAAAGGAGACAAGTCACTGTGAGTACAACGCAAACTTGAGAAGATGTGAGGAAGACCACACATGGGCCAACGTGGAGGAGCAGCTGAAGCAGGACGTCAAACAAGGTGACACCACCGAAGTCTTCCTCAGGTCCTGCAGGTGTGTGTACAGAGACCTCCTTTGCGCTTTCAGTACGTCCTTTTTTGGGGTACTTGTACCGCTTCGTGTTTCGTGGTGTGCGCCCTTACGGTTTTGAAATATCAGACTTGCTTTAGTAGAAAACAAGTCATGCCTTGCGTACAATGCGCTTCGTTGAATCATAACAAAGCTTTTTATTGTGTCTTAATAATGCCCTTATTTAAGTCAAGCACTGACCTCAACTGTGTCATAACAATTCATTTTAAATTCTATCTTTATTAACAATGCCCTTAACTGTGTCTTAACAATACCATGAAATAATTGTGTCATAACTATGACCCTGTGTCATGGAAATGCTCTTAATTATGTCATAACAATACCATTTATTGTGCTTTAACCGTAATCCCTATTTGTGGAATGTTAACGCCCTTTGTGGTGTCATTAAATGCCTTTTATTGCGCCATAACAATGCTCATATGTGTCCCTAAAATAACCCTTTATTGTGTCTTATAATGTCCTTTATTTTTTCTATCTAGTAATCCAATTTATTGTTTCAAAACAATGATTTAATTTACACGCTTTTATTTAAGTCACACTGTTTGTATGTTACATCCGCCAAATCTTGTAAAGTAAAATTAAACAATAGGTGATGGCACTAGAGATCTCAAAATCCTAGATGACAATGCATCGTATCAAAATTTCAGATCGGTCGAATGTACCGTAATTAAATTAATGCCTTTTTTAGTTTATCTCTATATAGCATCTGTATCCGTCTGCTATTGTTTACATACATGTGCCACCGGAGTTCAGCCAACGATGACCCCATTCCTCGTGTTTAACAGCTCAGTAATTCGAAACTAAATCTAAATTGACATGATAATACAAGAGGAGCAACAGGAGTTTTCATTATTCAAACATTCCTTTTATCAATTATGCCCCTTCTCACACCCACATTATTAAAATAAAATACATTTTAAAAAATCTTTTTTTTTATTTAAAAGGACACGCTTTTATTTACATATAAAAAGTGCACTTATATTGCTACTTTAGTAACAGTTTTTTTCGTTAGAAGTGGAGATTTCTACTGCAACCACATCCCCCATCCTAACAAAGTCGACAAACACAAGGACTTGACAAAACTCTTGTGTTCTCCTCCGGTAAACGAATAGTGTTTTTTTTTCCTCTTCACAGAATCATGTCAGCCATTGTAAGGTGTCAGCAGGAGATATACACCACGTGTGACCCAAGATTCCAGCACATGTTTTTATACTACACAGCAAGACTGGGCGGGTAAGTCTGTCTCAGTCAGATCATTTAGTCTGTCTGTGAGTAGTCAGATATTCAATAAAAGATGTAAAATGGTTCAGAGAATGAGAGGAATAAGAATAGTTGTATTAGTCAACAATGACTATGCCATAGTAAGTATGAAGACTAGGTTGGAAGGTGAAGACTAGGTTGGAAGAGTATGAAGACTAGGTTGGAAGAGTATGAAGACTAGGTTGGAAGAGTATGAAGACTAGGTTGGAAGAGTGTGAAGACTTGGGAGAATATATAGACTAGGCTGGAAGAGTATGAAAAGTAGGATGGGAGAGTATATACACTAGGTTGGAAAAGTGTGAAGAGTTGTTTGGGAGAGCATATAGATTAGGCTAGAAGAGTATGAAAACTTGGTTGGAAGAGTATGAAGGCTTCGTTTGAAAAGTATATATACTTATGTTGGTTAAGGTATTACGACTCTTTGGAAATGTGAATGAAGTCTACGTGTGAAAGGCCAATCACATTCACTTTAGAATACAGTCTACGTGTGAAAGGCCAATCACATTCACTTTAGAATGAAGTCTACGTGTGAAAGGCCAATCACATTCACTTTAGAATGAAGTCTACGTGTGAAAGGCCAATCACATTCACTTTAGAATGAAGTCTACGTGTGAAAGGCCAATCACATTCACTTTAGAATGAAGTCTACGTGTGAAAGGCCAATCACATTCACTTTAGAATGAAGTCTACGTGTGAAAGGCCAATCACATTCACTTTAGAATGAAGTCTACGTGTGAAAGGCCAATCACATTCACTTTAGAATGAAGTCTACGTGTGAAAGGCCAATCACATTCACTTTAGAATGAAGTCTACGCGTGAAAGGCCAATCACATTCACTTTAGAATGAAGTCTACGTGTGAAAGGCCAATCACATTCACTTTAGAATGAAGTCTACGCGTGAAAGGCCAATCACATTCACTTTAGAGTGAAGTCTACGTGTGAAAGGCCAATCAAATTCACTTTAGAAAGTTTAATTCCAATATGAATAGTCAAACGGTAATAAATTAAGTTTATTTCCAACCATGTTTCATCTTCATGATCTCTTTATTCATCCCATTATTGACCTAACTCTTTTGATCACAGACCATGTCCTAATTAGACTTTCTCTGTGGTTTACACAGCATCCGCTCATTGACTTAATAATTTTTTTTGTACAGACAGGCACTTTATTGACCTAGCGTATTAATTACACACCATCAACTTATCGACCTAACTATGTTGTCTACAGACCATATCCCTATTAACCTAACACTGTTGATTACAGTCCATTTTCTTACTGATCCAAGTCTGTTGTTTACAGAACATCTCCTTATTGAACTTACTATGCTGTTTCTTCGGCCATCTTCCTATTGACCTAACACTGTCGTTTTCCCCAGGTTGTGCCTCCAGTTTAGTGGCATTTACAACCCTTTGGTCATGAATAGGACGTGCGTCTACCAAGCGTCCAGCGGCGCCCCCAAACGGGGGTTTGGTGACCACCGAGCCACACGGATTCTGCGCCTTGCCATGTTCATTTTGATTTACATATGTCGCCCGGGACCCGCCCACTGACCAGCCGTCATGAAACCCGAGACCCATTGTATGACTTTAACTGGCTGACCTCACTGCTTGACCAAACTGGCTGACCCCAGTGGCTGATCAAACTGGCTGAACTTAACTGGCTGACCCCACAGACCTCCCAGAGCGGAGAGAGAAAGAACGAGACAATGGGAACATGAAACACCAAAACTATGGGCGAAAGCTGACCGTTGAAAGCACTCTTTTTTCATTTAAACACTTTTGTTTGATTAAAAAATGTCTTCATGCGTTTAAACTATATGCCTCGATTGTGATTGCATATAAATTTAAAAATTCTTCAAATTTAACAAAAAAATTCTTTTTTAAATTTTATTTTAAGAGTGATTTTTCAGGAGAAGGCAGTTAACTAGCAAGGCGAACGTATAAAACGAAACACTAAAACATATAAAATTAAGCAAGGAATTGTATTGAATGAATCAGAGAAACGTATAAAAAGAAGCATTGAAACGTGTACTATGATACAAGGAAATGTATACTATGAAACAGGGAAACATATAAAATGAAACATTGAAAAGATACCGATGGAACATGGAAACATATAGAATGAAACAAGGAATCGTATTAAACGAATTAGGCAAACATTTACAATGAAACAGAGAAATGTATAATTTAAGCAGTGAAACATATAAATTCGAACAAGGAAACATATACAACGAACTGGGGAAACGTATACAATGAAACGGGGAAAAGATATAAATGGAACAGGGAAACTTGTAAAAAGAAACAAGGAATTGCATAAAATTAATCAAGGAAACAAAAACAATGACACAGTGGAACGTAAACAATGAAACTTGGGAAAATTTAAAATGAAACATAAATGCGTATGAAATAAATGTAGACGAGTGGGGGCGCACTTTTTTTTCAAACTTTGTTTTATTATCTTATTTTCTCTTGCA
Organism: Ampullaceana balthica; assembly: GCA_944989445.1. Lineage (NCBI taxonomy): Eukaryota > Metazoa > Mollusca > Gastropoda > Lymnaeidae > Ampullaceana > Ampullaceana balthica. Next base: position 372,902 of record CALYLW010000631.1, read on the forward strand.
TTACTTTTTATATAACTTGTTAATTCTAACATGTCCTGAAGTGCGCGCTGCGTTGCTTTCAATACACACCTTGCAAGTGATGTCCTTGCACACGTAATCTCAACCTCTCAAATGGACAGGCATAAGTTCTCTTCTACGTTAGTCACATTTTGACAACATGCGTTGTGTTTTCTTTTTTTTTACTTCATACTTTATAGCAATGTGGTGAGATAATGTACACACATCACGACGTTCACTTTTATATAATGTACACATGTCACCACGTTCACTTTAATATAATGTACTCATAAATATCACGACGTTCACTATTATATAATGTACACATATCACGACATTCACTATTATATAATGTACACATATCACGACATTCACTATTATATAATGTACACATATCACGACGTTCACTATTATATAATGTACACATATCACGACGTTCACTATTGTATAATGTACACATATCACGACGTTCACTATTATATAATGTATAAATATCACGACGTTCACTATTATATAATGTACACAAATTATCACGACGTTGATTATTATATAATGTACACGTAACACGAAGTTCACTATTATATAATGTACACATATCACGACGTTCACTATTATATAATGTACACATATAACGACGTGGAGTATTATAACTTCCTACAGAAATGTATTCCTCAATTAAATGTTAGGTGGGTGTTTATTTAAAAGTCCTTTTGAGTCTGCGGTCTGACCTCTTACAGACTATGAATATTATGATTTAGCTCAAACTTGAACGAACTGCTTTCAGTTCAGAACGCAAGGTTTTTTTAATTCGCGTGTCACATACCAGACAAGGTATGTTATAACTAGGGCTGGTACAGATTAAAAAAAATTGCTCGATTAATCGAGGAAAAATTTAATCGATTACTCGATTAATTTCGATTAATTATATTTTTATAACGCATTTATATCCCGTTAAGTGGCGGTTCATTATTTTGGGAAATCGGTTAAGTCGCGGTAATTCCATGGCTCCCAAATTTTGTGACGTACCACATCAAATTGGTTCTGCTATACAAGAAATAAGGAGGAAAACCCTTTTTGTTACGTATTGACTTCTAAAAAAATAATAATAATACTAGGGGAAAGTATGTAAGTAACAAAAAATATAAATTGATTAATAAATTGGAGATGAAAAATATAGTTATTTTCTTAAATTTTAATCGAATTTTAATCGATCAAATTCATTTTAATCGTTTAAAATTTTGTTTAACGATTAATCGATTAATTAATCGTTAATTTCCACAAGCCCTAGCTATAACGAATGCACGTTGCTACGAAATAATAAAGTTCCTTCGTTTGATTGAATTAAAGGCATTATGTCATGAGAAATCGGACGGCGTTGTTATGTCAACAGGAAGAGCAGAGTTATGACACATTTAAGAGCGTTGCTAGGAAGACATAAAGGGCGTTGTTATGACACTATAAGACAGAGGTGCCTCACATACAGGTTCGTGAGATGAAACTCAAAACGTTTAAAACTCGTTTAACCTCTGAGAGACAGACAGAGAGAGAGAGAGAGAGCGAGAGAGAGAGAGAGAGAGAGAGAGAGAGAGAGAGAGAGAGAGAGAGAGAGAGAGAGAGAGAGACATAAATTGCTTCTAATTTTTCTCATTGCCAGATTGTATGTTTAATTTATTTGTAAAAAAGCAAGTGTTTTAAGCATTTTGAAATTCAACTTTTATTTTTTTAAAAGTAATTTTCACTTAATAATTTATCATCAATATAGATAATTTGCAATGTATGTCACGTCTGTCTGTCCCGTCAGACTGTCCGTGACGCTACTAATTTTAGAAAGCAGCGCATCAAATTACTGCAAGAAAAAATAACTCTTTTCGAAATTCCGCTTAAAATTGTTCAGTAGGGAAATAAATGAATAAAAAAAGAATAAATGAAATAAATGAAAGTTCTGTATTACGTTATTATTTAATCTGATCTGTATTAACATTTATTTCGAAAACTTCCGTCATTTTTGCTGGGTGATACACTAGTATAATATATATATCAACAGAGATGTGCGAGTGTAATTATTAATACATTCAATAATGGCAAGTGGATAAAAAATGAATTATAAAATGTCATGGATAAATAAGGACGCTATAAAAAAAGTACTTAATAAACAGATAAAGAAATAATATTCCAATGTTGCGCACTTAATGCGAAGTATTTAAAAATAATTTTTAAAAAAACACGAAAACTTTGATTCATAAATAAAGTACCGCACAATTTTATTTAGCATTTGGCGGAAATGAGTACGTTTATTTCGCAACTAATAAGTTAAGATTATTCAAAATGTTTTAACGTTAACATACGTGTACTTAATCAAAACGTTGGAAACATATTTAATTCGGGCAACGTAATGCAGACCGTAATTTTTCTGTGGCCTTTTCTTTTCTCAAGTGTGTGCCATATAGTGGTTACAGGTAAGTTTCGCCTTGCTCTCTTCTAGGGTTGCCAGATGTCAGGTTTTGTACCGGACTGTCCGGTATTATCGTTATTTGTCCAGTGGAAAAAGGGAAGCAATACCGGACATTTTACATTTAAATATTGTGCCAGCGACAAAATTCGACACTACTGTCCGGTATTTTTGAGACAGCCACCTGGCAACCCTACTCTCTTCGGTATAACGTAAATAAATACCTTTGAGCCCTACAACAGGGACGCGGTGGTCGAGTGGTAGCGCACTGGACTGTCGTACCGATGGTCACGGGTTCGAATCCGTGTGAAGGCAACCCGGGGCCTAGGGCATCCGTGAGTCACCCCGCTCCGAATGGGTACCTAACACTTGTAGTGTTAGGCGGCCTGGGTAATGCGTGGAACCCACAAAGCCGTGGCCTGTGAGCGCTGCACCACTGCCAAACAGATCATCTGTCACGGCCTGTGGACGCAACTATCTTCTGCATAGAAGGAGCGTTGTATAGATAAGACAAGTTATACAAACAAAAGGCAGCCTACTATTATATCTGTAACATATAATGTAATACCTTAAAGTTAGAGGACCGAATCTGTAAAAGTACCATACTTTTGTTTTTAATGCTTGTGTTTTATATACTACTGTCTTTGAAATTTTGGTATTTTATGCTTCTGTATTTTTAATAATTTTTAAATTGTGTAATTTATACTAGTGTTTTTTTAACTTTTTATTTTATACTTTGATAATTTATACTTATGTAGATTATACTTTTAAAACATTTCCACTGTCTTTTAGTAGTTCTTTTTATTCGTTTGACAGCATAGACATTACATTGTACAATGACTTCTGTTTAAAGTCAGTCGGACAGAGTATTAGTTAGTCTGTCAACACCGTAACATACATATAAGATGACTGATTGCTTGCCCGAGTGTCTGTATATGTGCATATATGTGCATGCGCGCGTTTGTTCAAAAATGTCATTTCATTTTGCTCGTTTTATCAGTTTTGTTTATTAGTTCATTGAGGATGGCTTTTTTTCTGAAACTTTAGTTTTTTGTGACGTCTTGTCAGGCCTATATACATACCCTTTTTAAATAACATATAATATATATATATTATGATAATAATACTAGTGTATTACCCGTCCAAAATTACGGAAGTTTTCAAAATAAATACATTTCAGATGAAATCTATTTATTTTGAAAAAATACACATCATTAAAAAAATAATGTAATACAGAACTTTCATTTATTTTATTTACTTTTATTTTATTCATTTAAGTTCATATTGCACAATTTTATGTGGAACATTCGAAAAAGAGTTATTGTTGGTGCAGTAATTCGGCGCGCTGCTTTCTAAAATTAGTAGCGTCAAGGACAGGACAAACGGGACGTGACATACATTGCAAATTATGTATGTCGATATTATATTTATTAATCTAAAAGCCAGGATGCAGTCTCGCCCACCGTTTGTTCGTAAGTTATGTGAGTGCACAACATGGGATTTGAACGTTTTTATTTCTTTGTGCAGAATGTGATGTGAAGAAACAAATATAACAGAAATCGGCGATATTATAATAATCGTTGAGTGATGCGGTAGATAGTAGAGTGCATCTTGTGGAGAAACCCATTAACATAGTTTTGTAGATGTTTTTCAATATTAAAAAAAAATTTTTTGCTAGGAAGTACTAAAAATATTTAAATTATCTGTAGAATATTTCAATAGCTTAATTAAAACAAACAGAAAAATACGTTCAAGGTAGAGCTAATTTGATTTAATAACATACAATTTGGAAGCAATGCATTTTTTGTCATATTTTTATACATCAATATACATATTTTGCAATGTATGTCACGTCTGTCGTTCTCGTCTGTCTGTCCGTGACGCTACTAATTTTAGAAAGCAGCGCACCAAATTACTGTATCAAAAATAACTCTTTTCGAACGTTCCGCATAAAATATTTCAATATGAAAATAAATGAATAAAATAAAAATAAATAAAATAATTGAAAGTTCTGTTTTACATTATTTTCTTATTCTGATGTGTATTTCCCCCCAACCCCCCAAATAGATTTTAGCTTAAATGTATTTATTTTGAAAATTTCCGTCATTTTTGACGAGTAATATACACTAGTATCAAAATAAGGAGGGAAAATAAAAGAAAACAAACCAACAAACCACAACAAAAATATTTTTTTTAATACTTAAAATAAAAAATAAACCTGAAGATACGACAAGCAAATCAACTCCTCACTTAAGACAAAAATAAACAAGACGACCCTCCCCCCCTCTCTCTACCAAACACAAAGCAATCGTGATTGCCTAAAGCCAAGACAAAATAATTATTTTTAGACAATCGTGTTAATTCAATGTTGAAATTAGGGTGTACCGGATTTTGGCTCCGGCTCCGGTAAATCTGGAATCCTGCATTTTTAAAAAATCTGACTCCGGCTTCGGCTCCGGCAGAATTACACTTCCTAAATCCGGCCCAATCCGGCTGACCGGTAGAGCCATACATATATAATTGGTCCGGCTCTTGCAAATCCAGAATCCGGCCATTTTTACAAATCCCTGTCCGGCTCCGCCCAGATATGAATCCGACACACCTCTAGTTAAAATCAACATTTCTTCATAGTTTACCCAGAAGACGGGCCGGATACTGTCGTCCCAGTAGAAATCAAGACCCTGCACCACTTTTGCCTCAGGAACATTACAAGATGGGTGTTGCTTGACGATTTTGACCTATACACTCTCTACACGCCTTATTCCATGATCCTGATGTGCAGGTAAAAAGAAGGTTATTGTTTTATTTTATTTTTATTTAATTTAATATTTTTATTCTTTTTTTTTCTAAAAGATTTTACCTCAAGTTAGGATGTCTTTTAAACATAACCACATTACCGTATATTCCCCGTATTCTGACTTTTCAACCCCTAAAAATCTTCCCCAAAAGTCCGGGGGCCATCTTAAATGCCGTTCTATAGCACTACCGTTGGGTCAGTTCTGCTGTTAGATGGAGGGGCAGCTGGGGAGGCGGGGAGAGCTGACCAAGGGGAGGCGGGGAGAGCTGACCAAGGGGAGGAGGGGAGAGCTGACCAAGGGGAGGCGGGGAGAGCTGACCAAGGGGAGGAGGGGAGAGCTGACCAAGGGGAGGCGGGGAGAGCTGACCAAGGGGAGGCGGGGAGAGCTGACCAAGGGGAGGCGGGGAGAGCTGACCAAGGGGAGGCGGGGAGAGCTGACCAAAGGGAGACGGAGAGAGCTGACCAAGGGGAGGCGGGGAGAGGCTGGCTCTTTACAACAAAGTTCAGGTATCTTTACATACAGTAAAGCACAACTATCTTTACATACAGTAAAGCACAACTATCTTTACATACAGTAAAGCACAACTATCTTTACATACAGTAAAGCACAAGTATCGTTACATACAGTAAAGCACAAATATCTTTACATACAGTATAGCACAAGTATCTTTACATACAGTATAGCACAAGTATCTTTACATACAGTATAGCACAAGTATCGTTACATACAGTAAAGCACAAATATCTTTACATACAGTATAGCACAAGTATCTTTACATACAGTAAAGCACAAGTATCGTTACATACAGTAAAGCACAACTATCTTTACATACAGTAAAGCACAAGTATTTGCACCTGTTCATACAGTACAGCACCAGCACCGTAATACGGCACAGCATACAAATGGCCAACAGTCAATGCCTCATCATGTCTCCATTAGCCAAGCAGAAGGAAAGATTATGCCTGTTTCAAAACTTAAAATATCTTGGAAGAGGGGTGGTCTTGTACGGCGAACATAGTTACAATCCTATATTTTAACAGGAAAAGTAGGAGGGAAAAAAAGAGAGGGGGGGGTGTCTTATACGCCGGAATATACGGTATTTTATAAAATGTGAGAAAATATTAACGTCGAAATAACATCATTTCAATTATTTACAGTTACGTTTGAGATTTGGAGTCAGTACTTACATTTCTTTTCTTGGAGCCATGAAAATCACAACTGTAGCAATTTATGAACAAAAAATTATGCAAATTGTAGCAAATTATGAACAACACATTAGTAGAAAACTGTTTGCATCACGTTTGTTGGAAAATATGAACATCACAATTGTAGTAAACTCAAACCATGAACATAAAAGTTGACGTTAAGTCAGTTAAAGTTAAAATTAAATTAATTCAGTCAATCCGAGGAATGTTGTAGTTTATTAAAATTTGATAAATTGTTATTGATGGAAATGTTAAACACAACGCATAGTTGGGTTGGCGTGAGGTATACGGAATTAAAAAAAACTTATTAATCACTATAAACACGATATTAAAACGGATTTAAGAAGAAATGGGCTATGAAAAGCAAGAAATAGAGCACTGACTTACAAGGAACTTCGCATTGATAGAGATGGTTTAGTGCGCTGGCGTACAAATAAAGGATAAATGATAGGCAAGAAGTAAAACACTTGCTTACAAAGAACTGATCAATTTTAAACCTTTTTCCTAAATTACAGTGCTATTGTCCCGTACTTTAAGTGCTACTTGGAGCACAGGGAGGTTAAAAGTAAACACATCGACTGGTACGACATAAGACCAATGGAGTACTACTTTCCAGAGAGCTACAACATCATCCGGGCGACTTACCTCTATTGCATGGAGATTTTACCTAAACGTACGTATAGTCCTGCAAACGTCCTGGGGGACGCGGTGGTCGAGTGGCAGCGCACTGGACTGTCGTACCGATGGTCACGGGTTCGAATCCGTGTGAAGGCAAGGGTTTGTTCCCGGGGCCTAGGGCGTCCCTGAGTCACCCCGCTCCGAATGGGTACCTAACACTACATGTAGTTAGGCGGCTGGGTAATGCGTGGAACCCACAAAGCCGTGGCATGTGAATGCTGCATCACTTGCCAACAGATCATCTGTCATGGTCTGTGGACGCAACTATCTTCTGCATAGAAGGAGCGTCTGTATAGATAAGATAAGATAAACCCTAGCCGCTATTGAGGTTTTAAGTAGGTAGAGTCCTGCAAACCCTAGCCTCCAATCGTGTTTTACGTAGGAGTAGTATTTCAAAGCCTAGCCACTTTTGAGGTTTTACTTACGTATAGTTTTTCAAACCCTGGCCGCAATTGGTGTTTTACGTACGAATAATCTTAAAAACTAAAGGTGTTTTGGAGATTTTACCTAAACGAAAGTAAACTCTTTTAAACCAAAAGTATTGTGGACGTTTCGTCCCCTCAACTAGATCATGTGTGTGAGAAACGTTTATATTGTTTAGGACAGGATTGTCACAACGTTTCAGCAAAAAGCACCGCGACGAGGGACACGTTCTTCAAGCAGCCGGAATGGACTTTTAGGCAACGTTAACAGAGCTTAAAATTATTTTTTCACATGACCTGGTGGTCGTAGGGGGCCCTAATGTTTCTATTAGAAATTTCTCGGGGGCTTGATAGACTTGGTGGCGCCCATCTCACCTCCAAGTCGGCGTTGGACTTTATAGCAATAGGCATTCATCAATATTTTTGTTGTGGCTTAGTGAGGGCTAGATCCCGCGACCTCAAGATTGTGAGCAAAGCGCGCTATTGACTTCGCTGTCCAGGTTAATTACCTAAAACAAAAAAACCCCACTTTTCAGGCTGTGATGCACACAAAAACATACACAACAAACTTTTAGAAGCACATACATCCGTTCTCTTATAAAGCCCGATTTATGAGCCAATCAAACACACAAGCTGTGGGAGGGTCTGGCTGAGGAATGCACCCTCTGGTGGTCTAAGGTACGTTAGGGTACTTACAGCAAGGTGGGAGGGTCTGGCTGAGGAATGCACCCTCTGGTGGTCTAAGGTACGTTAGGATACTTACAGCAAGGTGTGAGGGTCTGGCTGGGGAATGCACCCTCTGGTGGTCTAAGGTACGTTAGGGTACTTACAGCAAGGTGGGAGGGTCTGGCTGAGGAATGCACCCTCTGGTGGTCTAAGGTACGTTAGGGTACTTACAGCAAGGAGAGAAGAGAGACAATGCCATTGAGTTTTGAGGACTTACGGAGGTCATAAACATAGATTGATGGATAAATAGATAAGTAAATAGATAGAATATTGATAGATGGATGGATGGATGGATGGATGGATGGATGGATGGATGGATGGATGGATGGATGGATGGATGGATGGATGGATGGATGGATGGATGGATGGATGGATGGATGGAGGATGGATATATGGATGAATAAAACATTGCATGCATGTAAATTCTGTTACACACTTCCCATTTGAAACCAGGCAAGGCTGAGATAGAGATGTTAAGACAACCTGCAGTGGTCAGCTGCGTCGACAGACTGGACACGGACAAATGTGAGAAGGAGGTGGCGGTGGGCAACCTTAAGCTGAAACAGTTGTTCAAGCCAGGGGCGAATCGGAACAATACTATTGTGTGGCATTACTCTTGTAGGTGAGTAATAGGCCATAAAGGCAACACCTCTTGCCTGTGGCATCCTGCAGGTATGAAGTAGGCCCTAAAGACAACATCTCTTGTCTCTGGCATCCTGCAGGTATGTATTAGGCCCTAAAGGAATTATCTCTTGTGTCTGGCATCATGCAAGTATGTAGTAGGCCCTAAAGGAAACATCTCTTGTGTCTGGCATCATGCAAGTATGTAGTAGGCCCTAAAGGAAAAATCTCTTGTATCAGGCACCATGCAGGTATAAAGTAGGCCCTAAAGGAAACATCTCTTGTCTCTGGAATCATGCAAGTATGTAGTAGGCCCTAAAGGAAACATCTCTTGTCTCTGGCATCATGCAGGTATGTAGTAGGCCCTAAAGGAAACATCTCTTGTCTCTGGCATCATGCAAGTATGTAGTAGGCCCTAGAGGAAACATCTCTTGTCTCTGGCATCATTCAAGTATGTAGTAGGCCCTAAAGGAAACATCTCTTGTCTCTGGCATCATGCAAGTATGTAGTAGGCCCTAGAGGAAACATCTCTTGTCTCTGGCATCATGCAAGTATGTAGTAGGCCCTAAAGACAACATCTCGTGTCTCTGGCATCATGTAAGTATGTAGTAGGCCCTAAAGGAAACATCTCTTGTGTCTGGCATCATGCAGGTATGTAGTAGGCCCTAAAGGAAACATCTCTTGTCTCTGGCATCATGCAGGTATGTAGTAGACCCTAGAGGAAACATCTCTTGTCTCTGGAATCATGCAAGTATGTAGTAGGCCCTAAAGGAAACATCTCTTGTCTCTGGCATCATGCAGGTATGTAGTAGGCCCTAAAGGAAACATCTCTTGTCTCTGGCATCATGCAAGTATGTAGTAGGCCCTAGAGGAAACATCTCTTGTCTCTGGCATCATTCAAGTATGTAGTAGGCCCTAAAGGAAACATCTCTTGGCTCTGGCATCATGCAAGTATGTAGTAGGCCCTAGAGGAAACATCTCTTGTCTCTGGCATCATGCAAGTATGTAGTAGGCCCTGAAGGAAACTTCTCTTGTCTCTGACATCATGCAAGTATGTAGTAGGCCCTAAAGGAAACATCTCTTGTCTCTGACATCATGCAAGTATGTAGTAGGCCCTAAAGGAAACATCTCTTGTCTCTGGCAGCATGCAAGTATGTAGTAGGCCCTAAAGGAAACATCTCTTGTCTCTGGCATCATGCAAGTATGTAGTAGGCCCTAAAGGAAACATCTCTTATGTCTGGAATCATGCAGGTATGTAGTAGGCCCTAAAGACAACATCTCTTGTCTCTGGCATCCTGCAGGTATGTAGTAGGCCCTAAAGGAAACATCTGCAACTATGGCATCCATAACAACGTCACATCGACATTCTCCATAGTCTAAGCCTATTGGTGTATGCTGGTGTTGATGCATTCAAATGAGTGTTTTTTTAATCCTTTAAATATCGATTACATTGGTTACACACCTTGTACTCGTGTACTTCCACAGAATGTCCTATAACTTCTACACATGTCAGATAATTTGTAGATGCTTATTTCCCCTTAATATCCTATAATTTAATTATTATACCCTTCAAGTAATCTGTACATTTTTATTTCCCCAGAACAAGATAAAAATATTAAACATGTCAAATATTATGCAGTCATGTATTTCCCCAGATATCCTATAATAAATACACATGTCCAATTATCTGTAGCTCCTACATTTCCCCAGAATATCCTATAACAAATACACACAATATATGTAGTCATGTATTTCCCCAGGATGACCGTCAACTACTACATCTGTCTGCAGAAGTTGCACTTGTTATGTCACGACAGATACTACCTAATATTTTCCTACTACCTCTCGGCCGTTGGACCGTAAGTTTGTGCTAACCAAAGACGTAACTAATCATAAAATATTCCGAAAGGCTTGGGCGTATACTATTTAAGTCTTGGCTAGCACACGTGCAAACTGCGCCATTTGGAACCGTGGTCATGCGGCATGCGCGCCTGTCTGACGTACCGAGGGTAACAGTTTATAATCTTCTTGAATGCAAGGATTTGATCTCGTTACCAAGGGTGTCCCTAAGTCCGGCCAGGTCCAAATGGGTACCTGACGCTAGTTAGGGAAATACGCTCGGCACGGTATAAAGTGGTCCATCATAGCCATGGCCTGTAAATGCTACGTCCCCAATTCTTTCTTATCAGAACGTAGGACGCAATAATCCTTCTGTTTAGAAGGAGCGACTGTAAAAGATAAGCTAATATATATGCTGAGCAGTGCGATACAAACATATGAATGTAAGAATCACTTGCGTCCCTAGTCTCTCTGGCTATGTTGAAATCACGGGGCACGAAATCAACATGTGCGCTATTGTTTGTGGGCTAGGCTGTAATACCGAAGGTTGGAAGCCCTGTTGTTGTCTTGAGGCCCGTCCATAAATGACGACAAGCGATTTTGGCCTATTCATTACCCCCCCCCTTTCGTCACAATTCGTCACTTAACTTAGACCCCTCCTCCCCTATTACGTCACAGAGCTTTGATCCCCCTTAAAATCCGTATTTTCTAATTAAAAATTATATTTTTGTAAAGTACATTTTTGTCCTTTAACTATGTATTTAGTGTAACACTGCACTCTAACATTGTAACACGTGTGAAGCCATTGAAATCGTCATTAAATAAAGCATCAAATATTTAAGTGGAACTTTTATTTAAAGTAGCGCGTTTTGATGTGACTTGAACTCCCCACCTCCCCCTCGTCACACATCGTCAAAAGTGTTCGACCCTCCACCCCCCTTTTTTTTTAGGCCCGTGACGTCATTTATGGGCGGCCCCTTGCCTGATCTAGTATGTTTACGTATGGTTATGTCTGGGTTCTAAGAGCACTCTAACAAAAAATTTATGCAAATTAAAAACCGAATGATAGCTAATGTCCGTTTAGATTTTTTATTTTGTTTTTTGTCTTGAACATAATGTGAAATGCCATTTTTAAGTCAAGGTTTTTGCTTTTGTGTTACAAATTATTCGGAAATAAATTTCTTTTCTACTACTATATCAGCCACTTGAGACTATCATATAATTCATACGTATATTTAACCAGCCATTGGAAAGTATAAGATTTATCAATATGAAACAATGGACAAATTACCATTTATATAATATTTATATTTTCCAGTTAACCTAGCTAACGTATAATAGATGCCATCATCAAATTTGCATTTAATATTGAAATGAAAATCGATGTATTTATCCAAGCAATATGTATACAAATATCTTTCAGCCACTATATGTAGCCGGGTGTCATATAAACTTTTAAAAATTCACTTCACTATTATAGACTGTGTTCAATTTACAATAAAAATGTAATTTCATTTTGACCACAACAACGTTATATACAGTTGCTCAAAATTATTTTATTCACTAGACCAAAAGAATGTCATGCAAATGTATTATATATACGTTGTATGTTCTAGACTCCAGCCTAGACCATAATAATGTTAAACACTCTAAATCGTAACAGTCGTCGTGGACTAGACTATACCAGGTTGTTATTCACCGATGTAGCATCTGTTTTCAACTGACAATAACGTCACAGTCGACTGGTTGGATAACAAAATAATTTTATTTAATAAAGTATTTTCTTATATTCAGTAACCCTCACCTATGTGAATTATTATTTTTTTACTCGACGAGATATTAATAAAAAATATAATAGCCCAAGTCACATGTTGGTTAGAGTATGTATCAGTAACGCTATTGCGTCATATTTTGAGCATATATTTAAGTCTATATACAAGGCGCGCATCAGGAGGTGTGCAAAATAATTATAAATTAAAAACATTCTCGTCGTAAAAAAGATATTACATGACGTCATTGTTTTAGCTTATATTTTAATTTCGGAAAAGACAATGATGTAAAAAGAAGATTTGAGGATTTATAATTATACAATTATTTGTGTAAATTTCAGGAAGTGTAATATTTCGTATTTATCAAACAAGGATAGGTTACTTGGGCTTTTGACAAAAGTGGGCGCCGTAGTCGCCCTACAACCCCTAGTAATATTAATATCATACTTATTGCACATTAAATTACATTTTCATTAGAGTTAAAGAGCAATGATTTTTTTCTTCCATTAAAATTTATTACTCTCCCGTGTTATTCTTAAAAAACAAAACAACAACAAACAAACACTATTTTTAAATCCCTTATATTAACTTCACCGGCGTCTCTCTCTCTCTGTCTTGGGCGGGCGGAAAAACAGAAGTAAAAAATGACCCACTTCCCATGATCCGATCGAAATGAAATTTGGCACACGGACCCGTCTAACCTAACAATGCATCGTATCAAAATTTCAGATCGATCGAACGTACCGTAATTAAATTAATGCATTTTTAGTTTATCCTTATATGAGGTATGTAATTTAAATTCACGGTTTGTTATTGTTTTTTTTCCCACGTGAAATTTTGAGCTGACGCATTGAGGCGACCCAACGAAGCGACGGGGCGCTTTTGTTTACATTTTACGTGTCACTCTGAGCTCGGTCAAGCGAATCAGTGACCATACTTTTCCCCTCTCCCCCTACCACCCACCCCTCCCCCCCTAGGGTTATGAAGCAAACTTGAGTTAAGACAGATTCAGTCTGTAAATGTTTGAAAATAATCAATACTGTTAGTTATGTCTCATACATAAGGGATTTATAGTCAAAAACTTTGTTTTTACGGGTTTGTTTTTTAAGACGTGTTTTTCTCTCCCCAGCGCGTGTCTGATCCAAGTGGAACATTACCAACCTCTCGTGCTGGATTTCATATGCCCGGACCACAGGGCCATAAGCCGTGCCGCAACACTGGACGTCTTGACGTCCAACTTCCAGCAGACGTCAGTCATGCTCTACGTGTGTTTCTTGTTGCTGTTCGTGTCTAGACGTCAGACATTTCACTCCCTGTAGATTTATCGAGTGATTTAGGACACTTTCTGCACTAGGGATACGTTAGTCGTGACTTTTTTTATAGCTGCTATTTTCTGTAGGAACTTATAGTATACTCATAGAGAATAATTCACTGAAAAGTTTAGATTTAAATCGACTCATAGGTGGCTTCAGTACTTTTAGCACTAGGGTCTTCAGTTGCAAAAAAGTTTACAGGAACTTGTATAATGTGTACCAAATTTATTAGCTTGAAACCATAGATAGATATAATGTTTGCTAGGTTTCAATGTGAAAATATTAAGTTGCGATTAAATGTTTATACTCATTTTTGTTTCAATGTCTTTGCTACTTTAATTTTGTTTTTAAAATTCAAATTCCATTTCTACAATCAGACCTATGCAATAAAATATCTTTGAGTACTACATAAGTATCTGTAGGTTAGATTTTGCATATGGAAAATCCATATGTCAACTTAGAACATTTAAGCTCTTCGATTTTTAAAAAATTGTAATTTTATAATTAATCTTAAAAGGTATATAAAATGCAAACATTGTTTTACAAACCTGGAAATGTTCAAATGTAGGTCGGGACCTCTATGATAAATAATTGTTTGTGTGTATAAATTAATGACATAGAGATTTTGTTTCCATAAACGAATAAACCTATTACTTCAATTACGATTGGTTCTTTATCGCTAAGGTATTTCAACAAATAATTTTATTTCAATGATCGCTAATGGTATTACGTGTCATCCCAGTAAATCATTGCACAATATTTCTCACAAACTCACTAATTAAAGGTATCAAAATATCAATATGCATGCATTCCAAACAAATCAGTGTTACACTCTCTCGGTAGCTCATTAGAAATGGGTCCCCAAAAACTCAGTTATAAGTGGTCTCAGTAGCTCATTTGACACGGGTTCCCGCAAACTCAGTTATAAAGGGTCTCAGTAGCTCATTTGAAATGCGTTCCCAAAGGACAGTTATAAATGGTCTCAGTAGCTCATTTGACACGGGTTCCCGCAAACTCAGTTATAAAGGGTCTCAGTAGCTCATTTGAAATGCGTTCCCAAAGGACAGTTATAAATGGTCTCAGAAGCTCATTTGACATGGATCCAAACAACTTAAGTTATAAATGTTCTCAGTAGCTCATTAGACATGGGTCCCAACAAACTCAGTTATAAAGGGTCTCAGTAGCTCATTTGAAATGCGTTCCCACAAGAACAGTTATAAATGTTCTCAGTAGCTCATTAGACATGAGTCCCCGCAAACTCAGTTATAAATGTTCTCAGTAGCTCATTATACATGGGTCCCCACATACTCAGTTATAAATGGTATCAGTAGCTCATTATACATGGGTCCCCACATACTCAGTTATAAATGGTATCAGTAGCTCATTATACATGGGTCCGCACATACTCAGTTATAAATGGTATCAGTAGCTCATTATACATGGGTCCGCACATACTCAGTTATAAATGGTATCAGTAGCTCATTATACATGGGTCCCCACATACTCAGTTATAAATAATCTCAATAGCTCAAAAGTCATTGGTCCCAACAAATAAAAATAATCATTTGTACCCGCTTAAGTCCGAAAATCGTGGTCTCCTGTCGTTGGTACTCTCATGAAAGACAAGTCAACATCTTTACCAAAAAATTGGCGCAAATTTACCCTCACTCTAAAGTAGGTGCGGTCGATGAAAATTTTAATTAACTATCGGCTATCGTCGCATTCATGTGGCCCAGTGGTCCCGTTGGACATGAGATCAATGACTTTGTTTAGAGGTAGGAGAACTTTAAGCATGCACTTTACTGTTTGAAAGGGACTTGTTGCGTTATGCCAAACGGGAAATAAATCCGATTCATCTGTGGTCATTGTAAACATGCAGTTTAATAACTCGTAAGAAGACGGCCGAGTCTCTATTGTTAAACTGAAATTCGATCAATCTGACCTTTAAGACATGGGGATAAGTTTGGTCTTCGCCTGTTTGTTTGCGTGGTGTGTACACGTTGTGTACATGGGAGGAGGTAAGATGACGTACTTTAACGACAAAAACACACGGTCCTTGTTTAACATATTCTTACATTTTTATTTTATTTTTTCGAGATGTTTTTTAAAAAAGAAAAACTTTCCACTCACATAACCTGTATTTAACGAATGTTTCTTTCTTGAGGAAAGTAAAAGTAACATTCAAAGAGTCTGATAAACAATACTATAATAAACAGCATTGTAACACAATAATTTTTGCAGTTGTGTAAAGAGAAATAAAAAAGCATTAGTTTAAATTGATAACTATATATTGTAACGATGTAACTTTATATTTCTCTTTCTATGTAGGCGTTCTCACAGTAATTAATCTTGTGCACAATAATTCACTGAAGACTTCGTTTATCCAAAACAACTTTAATATACATATATATTGTACACATAAGAATCATTTGAGGTAATATAACGTGGAAATCTTGAGCTATTCACTATCATGCTTCCCTGTCGGAAGTCTACACACCACTGTTCGCCCAACACTTTCAACCAATAGAAATGCTCCTTTCTTCCCACCATACATGTGACCTTACGTCACAAAATTATGTTAATCAGATGTGACAGATATTATAAATAATTAAAATTGATTTTATCGGTACTGTATGATGTATACGAAACAGACATTTAAAAAAAACTTTAATCGCTTATCTCCTTTCAAGCGTTATTTTTTCCTCCTTTTCTAATTTTTTTTTCCTTTCTGAAAAATTATTTTTAACGCAATTTCCAAATGAGAAAAATTGCGTTTATTTATTTGAAATGTCTGTGCTTTCTGTTCGAGCATGCACAAGCAACTTCTCCTGAACCATACTGTCAGGGTATGAGAATCACTGCGAATGATTGTTGTGAGATTGTTGTGAGATTGTTGTGAGATTGTTGTGAGATTGTTGTGAGCCAGTGTTGGAGTCGGGTCAAGGCGTTGTTGACGGGTATGAACTCCTATCACGGGAATAATGTCTGAGTGAGCTTCTGGTCACACGGGATATGTCAGGGACATGACCAGAGGACACGTCAGGGTCGTTGAGACCAGTTGGGGGGGGTATATAAGAGAGTAGTCGAGACGAGTGCGGTGTGTGGCAGAAAGCTGTGTAGTTCGGACAGTGTTGGCGGTCAGACCGGTCAGGGTAGACCGGGGAGCTGCAAGGTTGCAGTAACACAGAGTTGAGTTTAACGTCGCCCAGAAGCGGTCGGGTCGGACCGAGGGGACTTGGAAACTTTGGTATTTACGTAGATCTGAGCATGGGCCCAGGAGCGGTCGAGTCGGACCGAGGGCATGCTTGAGCATACAGCCATTTATATACAGATGTATTTGATGTCAAGGCAGACAGCCAGTTGTACAGTTGTGTATAGCAGAATAAACATTGCATCGTTACACAGACTTGTGTCATCTCTTGTGTATGTTGTGTGTAGCGGAGAGCAAGCAATAATCCACCAATGAATGAGACCTTTAACATGGGGGCCCGTCCGGGATCATACGAAACGGCTCATACAACAGCATTAGCCGGACACATGTCAGTCAGAAGAACCAAATACATAATTTTTTCTCAGTATTTCTGGCCACGTATGAGCATAGATATCAAAAAATTCATTAAGTCTTGCCCTATTTGCCAAAAAGCACGTCCACCGGGGAGCATAAAACCCATAGAGTTAGGTCAAATGGAAGTGATCGGAACACCCTTTCAAAAGGTTGCTATTGATATCGTAGGGCCATTACAATTAAGTGACAATAGGAATAGATATATCCTTACGTTGGTAGATATGGCTACTCGTTGGCCTGAGGCTATTGCGCTAAAAAATATAACAACACAAGACGTTTATGAGGCCCTATTAACAATATTCTCTAGAATGGGATTCCCGGAAGAGATCTTGTCAGATAACGGGCCCCAGTTCTCCTCCGATATGTACAAACAGGTGTGTGAATTGTTTAACATAAAATCCAGTCACTCTTCTATTTACCACCCACAGTCTAACGGGATGGTGGAAAGATTAAATGGCACCCTAAAAAGCATGTTAAGAAAAGTGGCAGATGAGGAACCCAACAATTGGGATAGATTTTTGCCGGCAATTTTGTTTGCATATCGGGAAGTTCCGAACGAGACAACGGCAATGTCTCCTTATGAACTCCTCTTCGGGCGGAAAGTGAGAGGACCAATGTCAATTTTAAGGAAAATACTAACAAATGAAAATACGACAGAGGAAGGTAAAAACACATATGAATATATAATCGACCTCAAAAACAGAATAAAATCAGGGTTATATAAAACAGAGGCAATCACGAAAGGAAAGGCAAATAAATATAAACAATATTATGATCAAAGGGCTAGAGAGAAAGATATACAAATTGGGGACAAAGTGCTCGTGTTGAAACCTAAAAAAGGAAATAAACTCGCTCTGTATTCAGAAGGTCCATTCACCGTCACGAGGAAATTATCGAAATTTAATGTAGAGATTGCGAAGGGACATAAGCGTATAGTTTATCACCTCAACAGATTAACAAAATTTGTCGAAAATAACATGGATAACACAGATGCGAACTTATCGGCAGCAGAGAAAAATGAAAAGACAATTAGTGGTGCCAGTGCCACAGTGATAGCCGAAGAAGAAGAGGAAGATGTAAATAGTGAAGACATTAAGCAAATTCCGTTAATCAACGTCAAGGTTAATTCAGGCATGGACATCAATAAGGAACTAACGGAGACACAGAAAAGACAAGTTGACGACATGGTGCATGAGTACAAGGAAATTATTTCAGATATCCCAGGGAAAACATCGGCGGGTACGCACAAAATAGAATTATTAGACTCTAAGCCCATTAACGTAAAACCGTACGCAATACCTATTCATATGGTTCAAAGGCTAAAAGAAGAGATTAGTATGATGCTAGAACTAGGTATAATCGAGGAAACACAGTCACCATATTGCTCTCCCTTAGTTTTAATTAAGAAAAAAGATGGATCGATTCGGACTTGCGTGGATTATAGGAAATTGAACGCAATTACAAAAAAAGTAGCAGAAGTTATACCTAACCAGGATAAACTTCTAGAGCACATGAATAAAGCCAAATACTTTACGAAACTAGACTTAACAAAGGGATATTGGCAAATACCTCTTGAGGAGGAAAGCAAAGAATACACAGCTTTTCAAGGCCCAGACGGGGCATATCAATATAACTTTATGCCATTCGGATTGGCAACCGCACCGGCAACGTTCAATAAAATTGTTAAGAAATTATTCAAAGGAGTAAAAGAGGTAGTTACTTATTTTGACGATATCTGTGTATACACAGACGACTGGGAGTCGCATATACGAGTTACTCGAGAGGTTTTAGAGATTCTTAAAAAGGCAGGGTTCACCATTAAACCATCTAAGTTAGAAATAGGTAAAGAATCTGTCGAATTTCTGGGACATAGAATTGGAGCAGGCATCTTAAAACCAGACATGAACAATATAAACAAAGTGTTGGAAATAAAACGACCCAAAAATAAGAAACAAGTAAGGGGACTAGTTGGCCTAATAGCGTATTACAATAAATTTATACCTAATTTTTCAACGATAACAGCCCCATTGACGTACCTTACAAAGAAAGGTAAACCAAATAATATATGTTGGACTAAGGAATGCCAACAAGCATTGGATACAATCCAAAACTATTTAACAAATAACCCCATTTTGGTTCTGCCCGACATTAAGGAACCTTTTATAGTTCGTACAGATGCGTCAACGAAGGGATTGGGGGCATGTTTGATGCAGAAAAGAGACAATATGCTCCACCCGGTGAAATATATTAGTCGGAAACTGGTTGACAGGGAAACCAGATACTCAACAATAGAGAGGGAATGCTTGGCAATAATATGGGGAATTCAGAAATTATCCTACTATTTAATGGGGGCAAGATTTACGCTCCAGTGTGACCACCAAGCGTTAAAATATTTGAACACGACTAAATTTGAAAATTCAAGAGTTTCCCGGTGGTCTTTGATGTTACAGGAATACGATTTCAACGTGGAATACATTAAAGGTGAAGATAACATTATTGCAGATTTTTTATCGCGACAATAAGCAGATATAATGTCCCACTGAGACTGGTAGGATCATGACAGATCTGGTAATGTAATCATAATTAATGAGCAGAAATCAAACCATGACCGACAAGGACTCGCAGGACAGGTTTATGACAAACAAGTAGAGTTGCTTGTTCATGGGGACTAAGTTTGGTAGAAATTGAGGTCTGGGTCACCTCGGGCCAGTATTATTATTATATGAACATGATTGTGAGGTTTCATAGCGATTATGTATTTATGTTAATTAGTACTTATGGATGGTTGTAAATAAATATGAGATGGTTGTATGTTCGTGCTGATGTTTCTATGATAATTTTTGGCTCCGGGTGACCTCAGGACATTTTTCATTATAGGTATTATATATAGATATATTTATGTAATGATAATGATATTGTTCATGATTATGATTATTATGATGAATTATGTTAATTACGACTACTATATGCACATGATTGATGATTGTTTTATAATTGATTGTAATGGGTTAAATACAATCGGGCTGAAATGTTTATAGTTTGGATAAGTAGTTATCCCTATAACATTATCTCATGCTGGAGGTAATCCTGGAATAAATATCTTAAGGAATTTATATGAGGTACCAGTAGAGTCAGTTGTAAATAGAAAACAATCTAGCGTAAAAATGGTCAATTGTTGGATACTAATTATGTGAGGTGTTATGACCAGTAGTAGGTAGAAGGTTGGTTCTTTGAGAATTAAGATAATGATAACGTACGAGTTGCGGGTTAGTGAAGTCGTATAAAGGTACGACCAAGTGGATTTATGCTCTCTGTTGTATATACTAGTGTTTTTTTTTCATGCAATGTTGTGTATAAAATTATATTGAAAGATATTATTTCATTATGTATGATATTATTGTAATTGTAATGTGCAGTGATTCCATGCCCTGACTTTGTTGTATTGTGAGATTCTACCCGTAAGTAGAATCTAACGGAAGAGGGGGGATATGTCAGGGTATGAGAATCACTGCGAATGATTGTTGTGAGATTGTTGTGAGATTGTTGTGAGATTGTTGTGAGCCAGTGTTGGAGTCGGGTCAAGGCGTTGTTGACGGGTATGAACTCCTATCACGGGAATAATGTCTGAGTGAGCTTCTGGTCACACGGGATATGTCAGGGACATGACCAGAGGACACGTCAGGGTCGTTGAGACCAGTTGGGGGGGTATATAAGAGAGTAGTCGAGACGAGTGCGGTGTGTGGCAGAAAGCTGTGTAGTTCGGACAGTGTTGGCGGTCAGACCGGTCAGGGTAGACCGGGGAGCTGCAAGGTTGCAGTAACACAGAGTTGAGTTTAACGTCGCCCAGAAGCGGTCGGGTCGGACCGAGGGGACTTGGAAACTTTGGTATTTACGTAGATCTGAGCATGGGCCCAGGAGCGGTCGAGTCGGACCGAGGGCATGCTTGAGCATACAGCCAGTTATATACAGATGTATTTGATGTCAAGGCAGACAGCCAGTTGTACAGTTGTGTATAGCAGAATAAACATTGCATCGTTACACAGACTTGTGTCATCTCTTGTGTATGTTGTGTGTAGCGGAGAGCAAGCAATAATCCACCAATGAATGAGACCTTTAACACATACCAGATAGAGGATTTGGGTCTTTTGCAAGTACGTTTAGGAGGTGCCAAGGACATGCAAGGGAAAAAAATACCGAAAAGGTTTACTAGATTTCCTAGAAAAAAAAATAAAAGAAAATATCAGTATTTTGTAAATTTTTCGCCACCCATAACATCTATCGGGTTGAAATAAACGACAAACGATAGCTAATAATATTTAGAACAATTTTGGACAAGGATTTTTTGAAAAATCTCTTTTCGTTCGACTCTCGTAATTTTAGCAGCAATTTTTAGATAGCAATCGTCTCATTTGTATCAAAATTATAGATTTGAAATGACTCGTAATGTAATCTAGAATGGTAGTTAATGGCATTTTCCCACTTTGTGATAGCTAATGTTAGACTGTTTCGCGGTGCGTGCGCATATAGTGACACATTCTTGGTGTGACGTAGCGTGAGGGGATATGACGTCAAAGAGAGCATTTTCCATAGTGCGCATTGATAGCGATTGTTTTGTTTAGTTTGAAATGACGTTTAATGTAATCTAGAATGATTTCCCTTGAATTTAAAAAAAATCGGAATTTCTTTGTTGGAAATTGTTGGAGTTTCAATACTCATTCGAGTTTTTATTACTTGTTTTACCTTATATTATTAATGCTCTCTTTGTATCATTTTGTCTTGAAGTACTTCTTATATACTTTATATATAATACAGTGGAGATGAAGTAGGAGCTGTGTGGTTAGGGGAGATGTGTGGTTAGAGGAGATGTGTGGTTAGAGGAGATTAGTGTGTTGTCCAGCTGTTTGGAGAGAGGAACTGTTTGTGTTGTTGAGCTGTGTTGATAGAGGAACTGTGTTGATAGAGAAACTGTGTTGATATAGGAACTGTGTGTGAGTAGAAGTTGTGTGGACAGAGTAACTGTGTGTGTTGTTGAGGTGTGTGGGTATAGTAACTGTGTGTGTTGTTGAGGTGTGTGGGTATAGAAACTGTGTGTGTTGTTGAGGTGTGTGGGTATAGAAACTGTGTGTGTTGTTGAGGTGTGTGGGTATAGAAACTGTGTGTGTTGTTGAGGTGTGTGGGTATAGAAACTGTGTGTGTTGTTGAGGTGTGTGGGTATAGAAACTGTGTGTGTTGTTGAGGTGTGTGGGTATAGAAACTGTGTGTGTTGTTGAGGTGTGTGGGTATAGAAACTGTGTGTGTTGTTGAGGTGTGTGGGTATAGAAACTGTGTGTGTTGTTGAGGTGTGTGGGTATAGTAACTGTGTGTGTTGTTGAGGTGTGTGGGTATAGAAACTGTGTGTGTTGTTGAGGTGTGTGGGTATAGAAACTGTGTGTGTTGTTGAGGTGTGTGGGTATAGAAACTGTGTGTGTTGTTGAGGTGTGTGGGTATAGAAACTGTGTGTGTTGTTGAGGTGTGTGGGTATAGAAACTGTGTGTGTTGTTGAGGTGTGTGGGTATAGTAACTGTGTGTGTTGTTGAGGTGTGTGGGTATAGAAACTGTGTGTGTTGTTGAGGTGTGTGGGTATAGAAACTGTGTGTGTTGTTGAGGTGTGTGGGTATAGTAACTGTGTGTGTTGTTGAGGTGTGTGGGTATAGGAACTGTGTGTTTTGTTGAGGTGTGTGGGTATAGGAACTGTGTGTTTTTTTGAGGTGTGTGGGTATAGGAACTGTGTGTTTTGTTGAGGTGTGTGGGTATAGGAACTGTGTGTTTTGTTGAGGTGTGTGGGTATAGGAACTGTGTGTTTTTGTGAGGTGTGTGGGTATAGCAACTGTGTGTGTTGTTGAGGTGTGTGGATAGAGTAATTATGTGTGTGTTGTTGAGTTGTGAAGATAGAGGGCACTCTGCTTTCGTTCTCTACTTGTCAAACCGTCGAATTATTTTCAACTGAATAACTACGAGCCTGCTGTTACTTAGTGTAAAATATCTTTAATGTTAACATGTTTAATTTAAACGTGGTTCTTCTCATTCACATTCGGAAAAGATTTAAGTTCTTTTAAAAAAAATAATTCTCGAATGAAAAATTTAAATCTGAAATTACAAATTAAAAAGAAAATTCAATAATTAAATCCCTTATATTAACTTCGCGGCCGTCTCATCATCTCATCATCTCATGGTCGGGCGGAAAAACAAAAGTCAAAAATGACCCACTTCCAGTGATCCGATCGAGCTGAAATTTGGCACACGGACCCATCTAACCTAACAATGCATTGTATTAAAATTTCAGATCGATCGATCGTACCGTAATTAAATTAATGCATTTTTAGTTTATCCTTATATGAGGTATGTAATTCAAATTCACTGTTTGTTATTGTTTTTTTCCACGTGAAAGTTTGAGTAGACGCGTTGAGGCGGCCCATCGAAGCACCGCGGTGCTTTTTTTTACATTTTACGTGTCACGCTGAGCTCGGTCAAGCGAATCGGTGACCAGACTTTTCCCCTCTCACCCTCAGGGTTATGAAGCAAACTTGAGTTAAGACAGATTCAGTCTGTAAATGTTTGAAAATAATCAATACTGTTAGTTATGTCTCATATATAAGGGATTTATAGTCAAAAACTTTGTTTTTACGGGTTAGTTTTATTTTATTATTATTGTTACTTATTTTTTTACCATCAACTGAATGAACTTTCACCTCAACCAGAGTTTCGCCTCGACGCCAAGCCAAACAGAATAGTCCCCGGGTTCACGTCCAGGCTGGAGGTCACGTGCTTCGTGTCCCTGAAGAGCATCCCCAACATGTCCACGATCAGCTCACTGATACTGTCCAGCCACGAGGAGAACAACAGATCCCAGATGAAGCACTTTGTGGCCATCAATCACAGCAATGGCAAGACCAGCAGCTTCCCGGCGGGCGTGGTCACCTCCGGGGCCGTCAACAACGAGTGGGACTGCTACCTGAACCTGACCTGGGACTATCCCACCCAGGAGGCGGCCGGCGTCTTCAAGTGTGAGGTCAATGGCCTCAACTCCATGTGGCGCCCCGTGACGGTCGCGTTGGAAGCCACCGTGGTAGCCCAGGCCCCGGAGCTGAACGTCTTGTTGGAGGAGTTCACGGCGAACAGGAAGGAAACGTTGAAAATGCAAACGGAGCTGTCACGAATCAGAAATGAGATCAGCTACTTGAAGCAACAGTTCGCCGCGCCGCCCACGACCGACGCGGGAGTGTCCAACGCACACGAACAACTTGAAGCTCAAATCACCTTGCTCAAAAATTTCACAGAGTCGTACGTCAACAAGTCGGAGACCCGGATGAGCGCGGCGAGGGATTCGCTGTTCCACGTTTCGGACGTCTACAACAGGAGGTACTACTGGCTGTCGAGGCCGGTGGTTGCCATGACGCCCGACACATACCAGGCGCTGTGTGCTGTGTACGGCGGTTACCTGGCTGAGATCGACGACGCCGACGAGTACAACTTCATCCACGGGTTCGTCAAAAAATTCCAGGGGTTCTCAGCCGTGCTCCTCGGGGCCACCGACGAGGCGGAGGAAGGGGTCTGGGTGCAGCGTCACAGCAAGACGGCCCTGACCTTCGCCAACTGGGGCAAAGACGAGCCGGGGGTCAACAAAGAGAGCAACTGCCTGTACCTGTTTAAGCTCTCTGACTTCCAGTACGTGGACGGCCTGTGTTACAAGGTCGACAATGAGTTCCCAGAGAGTTTTCTGTGCGAGGTGCCACTCTAAGACGAAGCAATACAGCCCTTGCACTCGGCGGTACACACTTAGATGAACTAAGAACATTGTTTTGGCAAGAATAAATAAGGGACTGGTTTGAGAGTATCAAAATCCTTGTGTTCTTTAAAAAATTATCAAATAAATGTAACAATTAACATCGGCAAATGGAGTCGATATGGCCATTAGAACTTTATATTTTTTAAATTCCCAAGCAAGTTGCTCTGAAAAATGGCCGTTCCTTGGATTAAGAGTGTGGTCAGAACAAATAGACAGAAGGGGTTGGAAAGGGGTCAGAAAAAAAAATCTACGAAGAGGATTGTCTTTACATAGTTTGTTTTTTTTAAAGTTACTGACACTTGAGACTCTTTAGCTAACAAACAGTTGAATGGGTTACCTCATCAAACCAGGAAAACCAAATTTCAATCAAATTTTTAAAACTCTAATAAAAATGCAAGAATAAGCAAAAGATGGAATTAGCGTTTGTAACAGATAAGATAACATAAGCTGCATGTTTATACATTGTAAGTATTTTTTTTAAAAATCCCTTATATTAACTTCACCGCCGTCTCTCTCTCTCTCTCTGTTCTTCGTCGCGCAGTCGGGTGGGTGGAAAAACAAAAGTTAAAAAAATGACCCACTTCCCCTGATGCCATCAAGCTGAAATTTGGCACATAGACTTGTGTCACCCAAAAATGCATCGCATCAAAATTAATGCATTGTTAGTTTATCTAAATAAAACTATATGTAGCAGTCGCTATTGTTTATATTTTACGGGTCACTTGACTTCACGCCAGCCATCGATGACCTTATCTCGTGTTTTAACCAGGTGGAATTCACTCAGTGTCAGGCTGTAAATGTTTGTCGCGTTGGAACATAATCAATACTTTAAGTTCTGTCTCATACATAAGGGATTTATAGTCAACAACTTTTGTTTTTAGTTTTTTTTTAAAAATTTTCTAACACCGACAGAACTTCCTGTATTTAGAGTTGTACTTGTAGTAGTTGAAAATGTGGACCACTGACAACAGAAGTTCAGAGTTCTCCCTGGACTTGAAGATGACCTCGTACAGGTTTTGGTACGTTCCGCCAGGGGTCAGGCTCGGCACCAGGGCGAAGGCCAGGAATATGATGATCTTGGGCGTGTTACCTATCACGTAGACCACACAGATGACCGTGACATGTTTGATGACCTGGAGCTCCTTGCCGCTCAGCTTACCATTAGATCTGACCTTGCCATTGCCACTATCACTGACCTCACCATTAGATCTGAACTTACCATTAGAACTGACCTTACAATTAGAACTGAACGTACCATTAGATCTGACCTTACCATTGCCACTATCACTGACCTTACCATTGCCACTATCACTGACATTACTATTGCCACGATCACTGACATTACCATTGCCACTATTACTGACATTACTATTGCCACTATCACTGATTTTAACATTGCCCATAACCCCATACTTGTCTTTCACGTCACCGCATACTTTAACCGTCTTGTCCCTGACGACTGTTCTATTCGCCATTCTCTGGCTCGTCGTGTCTCTCCCATTCGACAGAGTTCCTGACCGCAGCGTCTCCCCCACGCTGACCGCCTCAGACAGAGACCGCGACATGACCACAACACAGACGATAATTACAATCTCCGAGGCGATGGCCGGGAACGAATCCCTGGCGTTCCAGACGATGTTCTTAAAAAGATCTCGATACGGCGAGAACCACATCACCCTGCGGGTCGCGTTGACGTTTTTATCGAACTGCTCGGCTATCCCCATGGTAGCCAGGACCGGTATGTACGCCAGCAGGGAAAAGACGCATATACCGGACATGATTCTCACGGTTCGCGCCACAGAGAACATGTTCTTGAAGCTCAGAGGTTTGACAACGCATATGCACTTAGCCACAGCGAGGTACGTGGTTATAAACACGGGGATTGCGAAGAGGCACGTTCGGATATTCCCGAAAAACGAGTTGAAGGCGTACGGGTTGACGTAGAACCAGGTCTTGTAGTCGGTGGCCATCTCCGTGACCCAGAGGGCCATGGCCAGTTTCTGACCAAGTGCGGCCAGGCAGCAGGTCAGCTCGGCCATGGAGAGGAACAGGAAGGACACGGTCAGGCCGTCGTCGGCTCCCATGGCCACGAACGTTCTGATGTTGATCAGGTTGCTGACGACGCCCACGGCGGACAGAAGCGTGTCGATGGTGGTGAACACCCCCATCAGGGCGATGAACTCGTTCTGTGTGATCAATGCGTTGGTCAGTTCTGCGCCCTTGACTGAGCTGTTGGACGGCGCAGTAACAGCCGGGATGTTGGCGATGGTCAGATCCGTAAAGTTTGTAACAGCGGTGACGATAGAATCATTGGTGTCCATCATAGCCTTTGGTTTAAAGTCCGGGAAAAAATATTTCAAACATGTGTTCAGATTAAACTGTATTCAAAAACAATATTATTATAGGCCAGTTTTATTTATTAATATATGAATGAAAACAACTACTGTGTCTCAGTATTAGGGGCCGTCCATAAAGTACGTAACGCTATTTTTGACCATGTTGAACCCCCCCTCCCCCTGTCACAAACTGTCACAAATCAAGGACCCCCCCCCCATAAAGTACGTCACACTTTCGAACAAAAATTTAGTTTTTTATTAACAAAATAATTAAAAATTTAATATAAAACAGCGTGACGTCACACATGGCTGGACCCCCCCCCCTCCCCCCTGTCAGAAATGGTCACACTTTCTTACACCCCCTCCCCCCAATCTGGAGCGTGACGTACTTTATGGACGGCCTCTTACAGTCCATTCAAATTCATAACAGGTACAGAGAAATAATAGAAATATATTTTTTGAGCTTTTAAATCATGACACATTGATATAAACACATCTTATTACAAAAACATCTTTTGATGATAAAGGAAAACAAATAGAATAGACGTATATATATTTTTTAATTTCAACCTTTCATTCTAAGTTAATCTATATTTGAAAAAAAAATTAAAATAAATATAATTTTAATTTTAAAAAACAGCCTGTAATCAAATGAAATCCTTATTCAAAAAATATTTATAATATTTATAGACATTTTTATAAGAAAATATTATTCAGGGAAGAAAGACAAAATCGGAAATCATATTTACTATTTAAGGCAGAAAAAAACTGCATATTGCTTATAAATTTTATCATTGATTTTCAATAAAAGACCTCGACTATGATTTAACAATGAAAATAGATGAAGCAGTATCTTGTAAGCGTCACATGGGCAGCGGTCTTTATCATAAGTATTCTTTAATTAATAGGTTTAAAATTTTAGGGACACAATGTTTCTTGTCTTAAATGAAAGTCTGAGTTAAATTTCGACGTCATGCGATATTTACAAGAGCCAATATACATATTTTTTTTAAATTCAAGGATGTATTACATAACATGAAACAAATTCAATCAGTTACAAAACGTTACAATCTGTTAGAAATGCATTCTAGATATGCGAGATATACAATGTGCTCGTCAAATAAATCTCTGTGTGGTAAAACATTCTAGATATGCGAGATATACAATGTGCTCGTCAAATAAATCTCTGTGTGGTAAAACATTCCATAGGAGCCCAATATTGACTGAAAACTTGGAAAATTAAATTTAAAAAGAAAAAAGCGATACCAAAACCAGGCATAAAACTCGGTGGTTAAAATATTATAATTTTTTAAAAAATTTATCCAAACAGTATCAAATCTGAAAATGTGTATTATAACACACACAATTTGAACTTCGATTATCAGTGAAAATTACATAAACGTTTTCTTGCAAGCTATCTAGGCTAACAAGTGTTGAATTAACAGCAGTGATAACAAATTATTTTACTGTTTAACACAAGACGAGCAATTATACTTAAAGCCCTCATTACACCTATTTATGCTTTAATATCATACCAAGTATTTGAATTACCGAAGAATCAAACAATTTCTACCATTTAGTTAGCAATTTTTAACTTTGAAAAAGCGCACATCCAAATACATTTGAAATTAAATCTTACAGCGTGCGATTATCAGTCTTTTTCATTCATTGGTTTTTCTTCTTCCCTTTTTCTTTGCTATTTATTACAATGATTAACCTCGTGGGAAACAATGAGACAGACATCTAATTAATTTGAGCATTGAACCAGTGCGACACCTGGTCCTGGTTCATTGATTATAGACCAAGCGACTGAGATGGGGATCTCTCGGCGTCACGGCTCAGTGCGCCCGTCAGGTAAGTCTTATAAGGTCAACGTTGAAACCAAGCGACGTCTGAAATTGACAGCAGTTTCGCGATTTCATCACAATCTCAGGTGACAGTTTCTAATTGTCTCGACACACGTAAGTTTATAGATGAACGCATTATATAATAATTTGTTTGTCAATAATATATTAAAAAAACAAGAATAGTAAACTTTGTGTACCATGCAATTACTACTAAACAATAAATCACAAAGGAATCATATCATTTGCCATCCCCCATCCTCTCCAGTTAAAATATTGAAAACTCTGAGTGATGTTTTTAGTCAATATCTTTCATTATTTCTCGTAGTTTGCATTTACGAATGATCTATTCAATTATAAGATTCCTGGCAATTACATAGGAAGAGTAAAACAAAACGACCATGGTTTCTGAACTTATTTATTATTGGCAATTTAATATACCTTGGACTATTTAATAAATGTATTTAGTTGCTTTTCCGGACACATAGAATATTTAGTTTATAATAAATAGCGAGCCAAAAAATAATAATTCCCTCTCGTAGATTTATAAACATAGTCGCAATTTGCCCATTTACATTGTATGTAATTTTATCCAGAGCAAAACTATAATTATATATAGTGGATATATTGGATTCTCTTGTTATTAAGATTGAAGGAGTTACAGAGTTTTGGGTACAAACAATGGAGAAAGTTGGTTACTGATCTGTTGGAAGGAAAGAACATCAATAAGCGGGCCAGCGTCCTACATGGAATGTAGCGTAGAAGATGGTGTTGCTGTGCCTTCTAGCCCATGGAATGTAGCATAGAAGATGGTGTTGCTGTGCCTTCTAGTCCATGGAATGTAGCGTAGAAGATGGTGTTGCTGTGCCTTCTAGTCCATGGAATGTAGCGTAGAAGATGGTGTTGCTGTGCCTTCTAGTCCATGGAATGTAACGTAGAAGATGGTGTTGCTGTGCCTTCATGGAATGTAGCGTAGACGATGGTGTTGCTGTGCCTTCTAGTCGAGGTCTTCAATCCTTCCAAGTTCGTATGTCACCTTACGAAAATGTTCCAGGCAGCCCTGTCTTAGGCAAGTCTTTCCAGCATCGTCCGGGCATGGCCAAGTCTCTTGATATCTGCCACCACTTTGCAGCGCGTATTGTTTCTCGAACGCACTCTTTTCCGCATTCTCTGGGGATTACAGTACAGGGCTTGCCTTGTTATGTTGAAGACAGGTTTTTGTAGCGTATGGCCAGCCGGTTCATGGCCAATACATCCGGAAATTGTCGTGTTCTATCGGCTTCTGCCTTGTCCGCTGCCACTATTCCAAGTTGCAGATTTTGTCAGGCCAGTGAATCTCGAGAATCCTTCTTAGACAGGGTAGAGGATGGTGTGCTTGGACATGCGAAACTGATGCAAATGTGTAGTTATAAGAGGTATTATAATATACATTACAATTTAGTAAGTAGACACGTGTTATATAGGTCCAACAGCTTAGTAACTCTTATTGTGATACAATTTTAACAAAAAATAAAACTTTGTCAAATATTTTTTTATAATTTATTGAAAAGTATGGGTTTCTAGAACTCGAAAATAACATGTTTCTTTTTCTTTAGTATTTTTAAATCATCAATAAACAATATAATGGCCCAAGTCACAGGTTGGAAGGAAGGATCTGTAGCGCTATGACGGCATTTTTGAGCTTATTTTTAAGTATATATACAAGGCGCGCATAGGGACGTGTGCTAAAATTCTAAAACTTCTAAAAGATTCATTAAAAAATATTATATGACGTCATAGTTTTAGCTTATATTTTAATTTTTGAAAAGAGAGCGATGTAAAAAGGGGATTTGAGGATTTATAATTATAAAATACTTTGTGCGCATTTCAGGAAGTTTAATATTTCGTATTTCTCAAACAAGGATAAGTTACTTGGGTTTTACCAAAAAAAAATGGGTGACTTAGGCGTCCTAAAACCCCCAGTATACATAATATGCAATGTATGTCACGTCTTTCCGTCCCACCCGTCACACTACTAAATTTAGAAAATACTGTGCACCAAATTACTGCACCAAAAAATAACTCTTTTCGAACGTTCGCATAAAATGGTTCAATATGAAAAAAAATTAAAAAAATAATATTCTTTCACTCGCTAGAATATACAAGATGACCTGAATTTGGTGTTGTACTTATAATAGATGACGATATTCATACACGATACCACAAGCTCACAAAGTTCTTTCCCTTTTTGGATGACGTCATACAGATTCTGGTATAGTCCCCCTTGCGTTAGATCCGGCACAAGCGCTATGGCCAGGAACACACTTATCTTGGGGGTGTTCCCAATGATGTACACCAAAGAAATATACGTCACCTGTTTAATAACCTGTAGTTCCTTCCCGCCCAGCTTTCTCCTCGATGTTTTCCCAACACTCTGTGTTTTTACGACGAGTCCTGCTCCAGTGCCTGATGTCATAGCGTCTCTGACACTGACGGCTTTGGAGAGTGACCTCGACATGACCACCAGGCAAACAACGATGACGAATTCCGAAGCGATGGCGGACACCGAGTCCCGAGCGTTCCACACGACGATTTTAACGATGTCCCTAAACGGTGAGAACCACAAGATACGTCGCGTGGCGTTGACCTGTTGGTCGAAGACCTCGGCGACGCCCATGGTAGCCAGGCTAGGGATGTACGTGACAGCAGAGAAAACACAGATACCAACCATTATTTTAATCGTCCTGGAGACGGAGAACGTGCTTTTAAACCCAAGCGGATTGGTCACGCACATGCACTTGACCACTGCCAGGTATGTGGTTATCAAAACAGGTATTTCAAACAGGCAAGAGCGTATGTTTCCAAAGTATGCGTTGAAGGCATAGGGGTTGATATTAAACCATGTCTTGTAACACGTGACCATTTCCGTGAGCCAAAACGCCATGGAGAGCCGCTGGCCTAGGGCGACCATGCTACACAGGAGCTCAGAGGCCGAAAGGAAAAGAAAGGCCACGGTGACCCCGTCATTAGCCCCCATGACCAGGAACGTCCTGATGTTGACCACGTTGGTGATGATCCCCAGGGTGGACAGGACCATATCGACGGACGTGTACATGGCCATCAGGGGGATGAACTCCTTCTGTGTGATGAGCGTATCCAACGTAGAAGAGTTATCTAAGAGGTTACCGACCCTTATCTGTGAGCCGCCAGCGACGAGCACAGGGAACAGTGATTTCTGGTCGATCATGATCATACACAACCTATTTCGATACTAAAGAAAATCCCAAACTTAAATCTAGTGCATCAAATCATATGCATGCTCAAATCAAAAGATTCCATAAATTTAAATCAAAGCCCATATTGCACATAAATCTTCTACACAAACGAGAAACTTTTTTAAGAAACACGGGAGGTAACATATCTAGTCTGAGCCATGGTTGTCTTGACAGAACCTTGCACAAAGCCGATTTCAAAAGGTATTGCTATAAATATACTAATCACTGTAATTATATATTCAATTCAACAGTTAATCTAGGAGTTCTAGCATCAATGAATTTATCGTTATATACACAAAGAATTCGCTATTTTTATCACTTATCTGTACAAAAAAACGCCGGAATCTTTTCACATAATGTTAACACAAACACGCAATCGATTATGATGGAAATCGCAGCCATTCAATTTATTTAAATTGATTATCTAGGTTAAGACGATCTCACAATTTACGCTCAAATAACTTTAAATTATGATGATATCTATTTGGTTCCTATTGACGCGGGCCGTTACATTATTTTCTGTTAATGACTCACTTATGTTGTTTCACGCGCGTCTAAAAATTTTATAATAATTTACGCCAGTATTTTGCATGACATAAATTGAAGATAAACAAAATTTCTCTTTATTTTCATTTTATAAAAATGTTAAATAAGTTAAGAGGTTTAAGTTAAATTTAACGTGATGGAAATTTTCATTTTCTTAAAATGTAAAATAAATGTAACGTGGTTTAAATTCAATATCACGTGATGGAAGTATCTGCTGAACAAAATAGGACGTCAAAATTGGAGTAAATCGTGATCAAATCATTAAGTTGACGTGTCATCTCATCCTTTCATACACTAGTCACTCTCTCCAATTGGTTGAATAAACAGCCAGCTTGTTTTTTCTTGTACCACAGCCCCGCGGCTCAATAGAAGTGTTGCTCCATTGACAAAGAATATGATTAGTGTTGGCTTCCTTATGTTTCATAAGACGACGGAATTTTTCTGTGCTCCTGTTGAATTTGCGCGCATGGGCTTTGCAGCTTCTGCTGTGGCTGTACAAGCCCACTCGCGAATGGCAGCCATTGCTGCGCTTCTGACACTGAAAGGTAGTATTCGTGGTTGGCTGATTTGCTCTCACTTTGCTCTTAACGCGATTTACGTCTGCTACATGATGCATATTTCTTTCTCCTGCTTCTAGCCCGGCAGCAAACGCCTGTCTCCATATGTACCTGTCCCCATCGAGTTTCTCCTAACTATCTATGTCAATACCAATAGCTTTGAGGTTTCTCTTGCATAAAAGCTTTGTAACGGAGGTGAGGCCGACCTGTAGTCCTCTTTCCCTTGGCTAGCTCAGAATAGAGGATGTCCTTTAGGATTCTGCCATCCTCCTATCTGCGCACATATCCCAACCATCTGGGCCGACGCTGGCGGAGAAGAGTTGTCATGATTTTTATGGGTTAATATACAATTGAGAACTTCACACTGACAAGAGCAACAACTTCAGTTAAATTACTGTTGTTGTTTTCCAGTCGTGATTGACAAGTGACGTTCTCATGACATGAACATTTTCCTTGAGCAGAAGCTGTGTTTGTTTCGTTTCTTTGCTTATTACAACTATCCTTGCCCGGAAGAGACGTCCTCACGTCGGACTGAGAGATAGTTTGGATGTAATCTGCAGGTTGTCGATGGCGATCCTTCCTGGTCTTTCTTTCATGCATTATTTATTACTAGATCTTACCTGCGGCGTAGCATACGCCGCAGCATTGCTCATAGACAGTGCCGAGGAGCACGGCTGAGAACCCCTGGAATTTTTTGATGAACCCGTTTGATGAAGTTGTACTCATCGGAGTCGTCGATCTCAGCCAGGTACCAACTGTACACAGTGCCTGGTACCAACTGTACACAGTGCCTGGTACCAACTGTACACAGTGCCTGGTACCAACTGTACACAGTGCCAGGTACCAACTGTACACAGTGCCAGGTACCAACTGTACACAGTGCCAGGTACCAACTGTACACAGTGCCAGGTACCAACTGTACACAGTGCCAGGTACCAACTGTACACAGTGCCAGGTACCAACTGTACACAGTGCCAGGTACCAACTGTACACAGTGCCAGGTACCAACTGTACACAGTGCCAGGTACCAACTGTACACAGTGCCAGGTACCAACTGTACACAGTGCCAGGTACCAACTGTACACAGTGCCAGGTACCAACTGTACACAGTGCCAGGTACCAACTGTACACAGTGCCAGGTACCAACTGTACACAGTGCCAGGTACCAACTGTACACAGTGCCAGGTACCAACTGTACACAGTGCCTGGTACCAACTGTACACAGTGCCTGGTACCAACTGTACACAGTGCCTGGTACCAACTGTACACAGTGCCAGGTACCAACTGTACACAGTGCCAGGTACCAACTGTACACAGTGCCAGGTACCAACTGTACACAGTGCCAGGTACCAACTGTACACAGTGCCAGGTACCAACTGTACACAGTGCCAGGTACCAACTGTACACAGTGCCAGGTACCAACTGTACACAGTGCCAGGTACCAACTGTACACAGTGCCAGGTACCAACTGTACACAGTGCCAGGTACCAACTGTACACAGTGCCAGGTACCAACTGTACACAGTGCCAGGTACCAACTGTACACAGTGCCAGGTACCAACTGTACACAGTGCCAGGTACCAACTGTACACAGTGCCAGGTACCAACTGTACACAGTGCCAGGTACCAACTGTACACAGTGCCAGGTACCAACTGTACACAGTGCCAGGTACCAACTGTACACAGCGCCTGGTACCAACTGTACACAGCGCCTGGTACCAACTGTACACAGTGCCAGGTACCAACTGTACACAGTGCCTGGTACCAACTGTACACAGTGCCTGGTACCAACTGTACACAGTGCCTGGTACCAACTGTACACAGTGCCTGGTACCAACTGTACACAGTGCCAGGTACCAACTGTACACAGTGCCTGGTACCAACTGTACACAGTGCCTGGTACCAACTGTACACAGTGCCTGGTACCAACTGTACACAGTGCCTGGTACCAACTGTACACAGTGCCAGGTACCAACTGTACACAGTGCCTGGTACCAACTGTACACAGTGCCTGGTACCAACTGTACACAGTGCCTGGTACCAACTGTACACAGTGCCTGGTACCAACTGTACACAGTGCCAGGTACCAACTGTACACAGTGCCTGGTACCAACTGTACACAGTGCCTGGTACCAACTGTACACAGTGCCTGGTACCAACTGTACACAGTGCCTGGTACCAACTGTACACAGTGCCTGGTACCAACTGTACACAGTGCCTGGTACCAACTGTACACAGTGCCAGGTACCAACTGTACACAGTGCCTGGTACCAACTGTACACAGTGCCAGGTACCAACTGTACACAGTGCCAGGTACCAACTGTACACAGTGCCAGGTACCAACTGTACACAGTGCCAGGTACCAACTGTACACAGTGCCAGGTACCAACTGTACACAGTGCCAGGTACCAACTGTACACAGTGCCAGGTACCAACTGTACACAGTGCCAGGTACCAACTGTACACAGTGCCAGGTACCAACTGTACACAGTGCCAGGTACCAACTGTACACAGTGCCAGGTACCAACTGTACACAGTGCCAGGTACCAACTGTACACAGTGCCAGGTACCAACTGTACACAGCACACAGTGCCAGGTACCAACTGTACACAGTGCCAGGTACCAACTGTACACAGCACACAGTGCCAGGTACCAACTGTACACAGTGCCAGGTACCAACTGTACACAGCGCCTGGTACCAACTGTACACAGTGCCAGGTACCAACTGTACACAGCACACAGTGCCAGGTACCAACTGTACACAGTGCCAGGTACCAACTGTACACAGCACACAGTGCCAGGTACCAACTGTACACAGCACACAGTGCCAGGTACCAACTGTACACAGTGCCAGGTACCAACTGTACACAGCACACAGTGCCAGGTACCAACTGTACACAGTGCCAGGTACCAACTGTACACAGTGCCAGGTACCAACTGTACACAGTGCCAGGTACCAACTGTACACAGTGCCAGGTACCAACTGTACACAGTGCCAGGTACCAACTGTACACAGCACACAGTGCCAGGTACCAACTGTACACAGTGCCAGGTACCAACTGTACACAGCACACAGTGCCAGGTACCAACTGTACACAGTGCCAGGTACCAACTGTACACAGCACACAGTGCCAGGTACCAACTGTACACAGCACACAGTGCCAGGTACCAACTGTACACAGCACACAGTGCCAGGTACCAACTGTACACAGCACACAGTGCCAGGTACCAACTGTACACAGCACACAGTGCCAGGTACCAACTGTACACAGCACACAGTGCCAGGTACCAACTGTACACAGCACACAGTGCCAGGTACCAACTGTACACAGCACACAGTGCCAGGTACCAACTGTACACAGTGCCAGGTACCAACTGTACACAGTGCCAGGTACCAACTGTACACAGTGCCAGGTACCAACTGTACACAGTGCCAGGTACCAACTGTACACAGTGCCAGGTACCAACTGTACACAGTGCCAGGTACCAACTGTACACAGTGCCAGGTACCAACTGTACACAGTGCCAGGTACCAACTGTACACAGTGCCAGGTACCAACTGTACACAGCACACAGTGCCAGGTACCAACTGTACACAGCACACAGTGCCAGGTACCAACTGTACACAGTGCCAGGTACCAACTGTACACAGCACACAGTGCCAGGTACCAACTGTACACAGCACACAGTGCCAGGTACCAACTGTACACAGCACACAGTGCCAGGTACCAACTGTACACAGCACACAGTGCCAGGTACCAACTGTACACAGCACACAGTGCCAGGTACCAACTGTACACAGCACACAGTGCCAGGTACCAACTGTACACAGCACACAGTGCCAGGTACCAACTGTACACAGCACACAGTGCCAGGTACCAACTGTACACAGCACACAGTGCCAGGTACCAACTGTACACAGTGCCAGGTACCAACTGTACACAGTGCCAGGTACCAACTGTACACAGTGCCAGGTACCAACTGTACACAGTGCCAGGTACCAACTGTACACAGTGCCAGGTACCAACTGTACACAGTGCCAGGTACCAACTGTACACAGTGCCAGGTACCAACTGTACACAGTGCCAGGTACCAACTGTACACAGCGCCTGGTACCAACTGTACACAGTGCCAGGTACCAACTGTACACAGTGCCAGGTACCAACCGTACACAGTGCCAGGTACCAACCGTACACAGTGCCAGGTACCAACCGTACACAGTGCCAGGTACCAACTGTACACAGTGCCAGGTACCAACTGTACACAGTGCCAGGTACCAACTGTACACAGTGCCAGGTACCAACTGTACACAGTGCCAGGTACCAACTGTACACAGTGCCAGGTACCAACTGTACACAGTGCCAGGTACCAACTGTACACAGTGCCAGGTACCAACTGTACACAGTGCCAGGTACCAACTGTACACAGTGCCAGGTACCAACTGTACACAGTGCCAGGTACCAACTGTACACAGTGCCAGGTACCAACTGTACACAGTGCCAGGTACCAACTGTACACAGTGCCAGGTACCAACTGTACACAGTGCCAGGTACCAACTGTACACAGTGCCAGGTACCAACTGTACACAGTGCCAGGTACCAACTGTACACAGTGCCAGGTACCAACTGTACACAGTGCCAGGTACCAACTGTACACAGTGCCAGGTACCAACTGTACACAGTGCCAGGTACCAACTGTACACAGTGCCAGGTACCAACTGTACACAGTGCCAGGTACCAACT
The DNA here is from genome assembly GCA_944989445.1 of Ampullaceana balthica. NCBI lineage: Eukaryota > Metazoa > Mollusca > Gastropoda > Lymnaeidae > Ampullaceana > Ampullaceana balthica. Next base: position 411,387 of record CALYLW010000631.1, read on the forward strand.
GTACACAGTGCCAGGTACCAACTGTACACAGTGCCAGGTACCAACTGTACACAGTGCCAGGTACCAACTGTACACAGTGCCAGGTACCAACTGTACACAGTGCCAGGTACCAACTGTACACAGTGCCAGGTACCAACTGTACACAGTGCCAGGTACCAACTGTACACAGTGCCAGGTACCAACTGTACACAGTGCCAGGTACCAACTGTACACAGTGCCAGGTACCAACTGTACACAGTGCCAGGTACCAACTGTACACAGTGCCAGGTACCAACTGTACACAGTGCCAGGTACCAACTGTACACAGTGCCAGGTACCAACTGTACACAGTGCCAGGTACCAACTGTACACAGTGCCAGGTACCAACTGTACACAGTGCCAGGTACCAACTGTACACAGTGCCAGGTACCAACTGTACACAGTGCCAGGTACCAACTGTACACAGTGCCAGGTACCAACTGTACACAGTGCCAGGTACCAACTGTACACAGTGCCTGGTACCAACTGTACACAGTGCCAGGTACCAACTGTACACAGTGCCAGGTACCAACTGTACACAGTGCCAGGTACCAACTGTACACAGTGCCAGGTACCAACTGTACACAGTGCCAGGTACCAACTGTACACAGTGCCAGGTACCAACTGTACACAGTGCCAGGTACCAACTGTACACAGTGCCAGGTACCAACTGTACACAGTGCCAGGTACCAACTGTACACAGTGCCAGGTACCAACTGTACACAGTGCCAGGTACCAACTGTACACAGTGCCAGGTACCAACTGTACACAGTGCCAGGTACCAACTGTACACAGTGCCAGGTACCAACTGTACACAGTGCCAGGTACCAACTGTACACAGTGCCAGGTACCAACTGTACACAGTGCCAGGTACCAACTGTACACAGCGCCTGGTACCAACTGTACACAGTGCCAGGTACCAACTGTACACAGCACACAGTGCCAGGTACCAACTGTACACAGTGCCAGGTACCAACTGTACACAGCACACAGTGCCAGGTACCAACTGTACACAGCACACAGTGCCAGGTACCAACTGTACACAGTGCCAGGTACCAACTGTACACAGCACACAGTGCCAGGTACCAACTGTACACAGTGCCAGGTACCAACTGTACACAGTGCCAGGTACCAACTGTACACAGTGCCAGGTACCAACTGTACACAGTGCCAGGTACCAACTGTACACAGTGCCAGGTACCAACTGTACACAGCACACAGTGCCAGGTACCAACTGTACACAGTGCCAGGTACCAACTGTACACAGCACACAGTGCCAGGTACCAACTGTACACAGTGCCAGGTACCAACTGTACACAGCACACAGTGCCAGGTACCAACTGTACACAGCACACAGTGCCAGGTACCAACTGTACACAGCACACAGTGCCAGGTACCAACTGTACACAGCACACAGTGCCAGGTACCAACTGTACACAGCACACAGTGCCAGGTACCAACTGTACACAGCACACAGTGCCAGGTACCAACTGTACACAGCACACAGTGCCAGGTACCAACTGTACACAGCACACAGTGCCAGGTACCAACTGTACACAGCACACAGTGCCAGGTACCAACTGTACACAGTGCCAGGTACCAACTGTACACAGTGCCAGGTACCAACTGTACACAGTGCCAGGTACCAACTGTACACAGTGCCAGGTACCAACTGTACACAGTGCCAGGTACCAACTGTACACAGTGCCAGGTACCAACTGTACACAGTGCCAGGTACCAACTGTACACAGTGCCAGGTACCAACTGTACACAGTGCCAGGTACCAACTGTACACAGCACACAGTGCCAGGTACCAACTGTACACAGCACACAGTGCCAGGTACCAACTGTACACAGTGCCAGGTACCAACTGTACACAGCACACAGTGCCAGGTACCAACTGTACACAGCACACAGTGCCAGGTACCAACTGTACACAGCACACAGTGCCAGGTACCAACTGTACACAGCACACAGTGCCAGGTACCAACTGTACACAGCACACAGTGCCAGGTACCAACTGTACACAGCACACAGTGCCAGGTACCAACTGTACACAGCACACAGTGCCAGGTACCAACTGTACACAGCACACAGTGCCAGGTACCAACTGTACACAGCACACAGTGCCAGGTACCAACTGTACACAGTGCCAGGTACCAACTGTACACAGTGCCAGGTACCAACTGTACACAGTGCCAGGTACCAACTGTACACAGTGCCAGGTACCAACTGTACACAGTGCCAGGTACCAACTGTACACAGTGCCAGGTACCAACTGTACACAGTGCCAGGTACCAACTGTACACAGTGCCAGGTACCAACTGTACACAGCGCCTGGTACCAACTGTACACAGTGCCAGGTACCAACTGTACACAGTGCCAGGTACCAACCGTACACAGTGCCAGGTACCAACCGTACACAGTGCCAGGTACCAACCGTACACAGTGCCAGGTACCAACTGTACACAGTGCCAGGTACCAACCGTACACAGTGCCAGGTACCAACCGTACACAGTGCCAGGTACCAACTGTACACAGTGCCAGGTTCCAACTGTACACAGTGCCAGGTACCAACTGTACACAGCGCCTGGTACCAACTGTACACAGTGCCAGGTACCAACTGTACACAGTGCCAGGTACCAACTGTACACAGTGCCAGGTACCAACTGTACACAGTGCCAGGTACCAACTGTACACAGTGCCAGGTACCAACTGTACACAGTGCCAGGTACCAACTGTACACAGTGCCAGGTACCAACTGTACACAGTGCCAGGTACCAACTGTACACAGTGCCAGGTACCAACTGTACACAGTGCCAGGTACCAACTGTACACAGTGCCAGGTACCAACTGTACACAGTGCCAGGTACCAACTGTACACAGTGCCAGGTACCAACTGTACACAGTGCCAGGTACCAACTGTACACAGTGCCAGGTACCAACTGTACACAGTGCCAGGTACCAACTGTACACAGTGCCAGGTACCAACTGTACACAGTGCCTGGTACCAACTGTACACAGTGCCTGGTACCAACTGTACACAGTGCCAGGTACCAACTGTACACAGTGCCAGGTACCAACTGTACACAGTGCCAGGTACCAACTGTACACAGTGCCAGGTACCAACTGTACACAGTGCCAGGTACCAACTGTACACAGTGCCAGGTACCAACTGTACACAGTGCCAGGTACCAACTGTACACAGTGCCAGGTACCAACTGTACACAGTGCCAGGTACCAACTGTACACAGTGCCAGGTACCAACTGTACACAGTGCCAGGTACCAACTGTACACAGTGCCAGGTACCAACTGTACACAGTGCCAGGTACCAACTGTACACAGTGCCAGGTACCAACTGTACACAGTGCCAGGTACCAACTGTACACAGTGCCTGGTACCAACTGTACACAGTGCCTGGTACCAACTGTACACAGTGCCTGGTACCAACTGTACACAGTGCCAGGTACCAACTGTACACAGTGCCAGGTACCAACTGTACACAGTGCCAGGTACCAACTGTACACAGTGCCAGGTACCAACCGTACACAGTGCCAGGTACCAACCGTACACAGTGCCAGGTACCAACTGTACACAGTGCCAGGTACCAACTGTACACAGTGCCAGGTACCAACTGTACACAGTGCCAGGTACCAACTGTACACAGTGCCAGGTACCAACTGTACACAGTGCCAGGTACCAACTGTACACAGTGCCAGGTACCAACTGTACACAGTGCCAGGTACCAACTGTACACAGTGCCAGGTACCAACTGTACACAGTGCCAGGTACCAACTGTACACAGTGCCAGGTACCAACTGTACACAGTGCCAGGTACCAACTGTACACAGTGCCAGGTACCAACTGTACACAGTGCCAGGTACCAACTGTACACAGTGCCAGGTACCAACTGTACACAGTGCCAGGTACCAACTGTACACAGTGACAGGTACCAACTGTACACAGCACACAGTGCCTGGTACCAACTGTACACAGTGCCAGGTACCAACTGTACACAGTACACAGTGCCTGGTACCAACTGTACACAGCACACAGTGCCAGGTACCAACTGTACACAGCACACAGCGCCTGGTACCAACTGTACACAGCACACAGTGCCTGGTACCAACTGTACACAGCACACAGTGCCAGGTACCAACTGTACACAGCACACAGTGCCTGGTACCAACTGTACACAGCACACAGCGCCTGGTACCAACTGTACACAGCACACAGTGCCTGGTACCAACTGTACACAGCACACAGTGCCAGGTACCAACTGTACACAGCACACAGTGCCAGGTACCAACTGTACACAGCACACAGTGCCTGGTACCAACTGTACACAGCACACAGTGCCTGGTACCAACTGTACACAGTGCCAGGTACCAACTGTACACAGTGCCAGGTACCAACTGTACACAGTGCCAGGTACCAACTGTACACAGTGCCAGGTACCAACTGTACACAGTGCCAGGTACCAACTGTACACAGTGCCAGGTACCAACTGTACACAGTGCCAGGTACCAACTGTACACAGTGCCAGGTACCAACTGTACACAGCGCCTGGTACCAACTGTACACAGTGCCAGGTACCAACTGTACACAGCACACAGTGCCAGGTACCAACTGTACACAGTGCCAGGTACCAACTGTACACAGCACACAGTGCCAGGTACCAACTGTACACAGCACACAGTGCCAGGTACCAACTGTACACAGTGCCAGGTACCAACTGTACACAGCACACAGTGCCAGGTACCAACTGTACACAGTGCCAGGTACCAACTGTACACAGTGCCAGGTACCAACTGTACACAGTGCCAGGTACCAACTGTACACAGTGCCAGGTACCAACTGTACACAGTGCCAGGTACCAACTGTACACAGCACACAGTGCCAGGTACCAACTGTACACAGTGCCAGGTACCAACTGTACACAGCACACAGTGCCAGGTACCAACTGTACACAGTGCCAGGTACCAACTGTACACAGCACACAGTGCCAGGTACCAACTGTACACAGCACACAGTGCCAGGTACCAACTGTACACAGCACACAGTGCCAGGTACCAACTGTACACAGCACACAGTGCCAGGTACCAACTGTACACAGCACACAGTGCCAGGTACCAACTGTACACAGCACACAGTGCCAGGTACCAACTGTACACAGCACACAGTGCCAGGTACCAACTGTACACAGCACACAGTGCCAGGTACCAACTGTACACAGCACACAGTGCCAGGTACCAACTGTACACAGTGCCAGGTACCAACTGTACACAGTGCCAGGTACCAACTGTACACAGTGCCAGGTACCAACTGTACACAGTGCCAGGTACCAACTGTACACAGTGCCAGGTACCAACTGTACACAGTGCCAGGTACCAACTGTACACAGTGCCAGGTACCAACTGTACACAGTGCCAGGTACCAACTGTACACAGTGCCAGGTACCAACTGTACACAGCACACAGTGCCAGGTACCAACTGTACACAGCACACAGTGCCAGGTACCAACTGTACACAGTGCCAGGTACCAACTGTACACAGCACACAGTGCCAGGTACCAACTGTACACAGCACACAGTGCCAGGTACCAACTGTACACAGCACACAGTGCCAGGTACCAACTGTACACAGCACACAGTGCCAGGTACCAACTGTACACAGCACACAGTGCCAGGTACCAACTGTACACAGCACACAGTGCCAGGTACCAACTGTACACAGCACACAGTGCCAGGTACCAACTGTACACAGCACACAGTGCCAGGTACCAACTGTACACAGCACACAGTGCCAGGTACCAACTGTACACAGCACACAGTGCCAGGTACCAACTGTACACAGCACAGTGCCAGGTACCAACTGTACACAGTGCCAGGTACCAACTGTACACAGTGCCAGGTACCAACTGTACACAGTGCCAGGTACCAACTGTACACAGTGCCAGGTACCAACTGTACACAGTGCCAGGTACCAACTGTACACAGTGCCAGGTACCAACTGTACACAGTGCCAGGTACCAACTGTACACAGTGCCAGGTACCAACTGTACACAGCGCCTGGTACCAACTGTACACAGTGCCAGGTACCAACTGTACACAGTGCCAGGTACCAACCGTACACAGTGCCAGGTACCAACCGTACACAGTGCCAGGTACCAACCGTACACAGTGCCAGGTACCAACTGTACACAGTGCCAGGTACCAACCGTACACAGTGCCAGGTACCAACCGTACACAGTGCCAGGTACCAACTGTACACAGTGCCAGGTTCCAACTGTACACAGTGCCAGGTACCAACTGTACACAGCGCCTGGTACCAACTGTACACAGTGCCAGGTACCAACTGTACACAGTGCCAGGTACCAACTGTACACAGTGCCAGGTACCAACTGTACACAGTGCCAGGTACCAACTGTACACAGTGCCAGGTACCAACTGTACACAGTGCCAGGTACCAACTGTACACAGTGCCAGGTACCAACTGTACACAGTGCCAGGTACCAACTGTACACAGTGCCAGGTACCAACTGTACACAGTGCCAGGTACCAACTGTACACAGTGCCAGGTACCAACTGTACACAGTGCCAGGTACCAACTGTACACAGTGCCAGGTACCAACTGTACACAGTGCCAGGTACCAACTGTACACAGTGCCAGGTACCAACTGTACACAGTGCCAGGTACCAACTGTACACAGTGCCAGGTACCAACTGTACACAGTGCCTGGTACCAACTGTACACAGTGCCTGGTACCAACTGTACACAGTGCCAGGTACCAACTGTACACAGTGCCAGGTACCAACTGTACACAGTGCCAGGTACCAACTGTACACAGTGCCAGGTACCAACTGTACACAGTGCCAGGTACCAACTGTACACAGTGCCAGGTACCAACTGTACACAGTGCCAGGTACCAACTGTACACAGTGCCAGGTACCAACTGTACACAGTGCCAGGTACCAACTGTACACAGTGCCAGGTACCAACTGTACACAGTGCCAGGTACCAACTGTACACAGTGCCAGGTACCAACTGTACACAGTGCCAGGTACCAACTGTACACAGTGCCAGGTACCAACTGTACACAGTGCCAGGTACCAACTGTACACAGTGCCTGGTACCAACTGTACACAGTGCCTGGTACCAACTGTACACAGTGCCTGGTACCAACTGTACACAGTGCCAGGTACCAACTGTACACAGTGCCAGGTACCAACTGTACACAGTGCCAGGTACCAACTGTACACAGTGCCAGGTACCAACCGTACACAGTGCCAGGTACCAACCGTACACAGTGCCAGGTACCAACTGTACACAGTGCCAGGTACCAACTGTACACAGTGCCAGGTACCAACTGTACACAGTGCCAGGTACCAACTGTACACAGTGCCAGGTACCAACTGTACACAGTGCCAGGTACCAACTGTACACAGTGCCAGGTACCAACTGTACACAGTGCCAGGTACCAACTGTACACAGTGCCAGGTACCAACTGTACACAGTGCCAGGTACCAACTGTACACAGTGCCAGGTACCAACTGTACACAGTGCCAGGTACCAACTGTACACAGTGCCAGGTACCAACTGTACACAGTGCCAGGTACCAACTGTACACAGTGCCAGGTACCAACTGTACACAGTGCCAGGTACCAACTGTACACAGTGACAGGTACCAACTGTACACAGCACACAGTGCCTGGTACCAACTGTACACAGTGCCAGGTACCAACTGTACACAGTACACAGTGCCTGGTACCAACTGTACACAGCACACAGTGCCAGGTACCAACTGTACACAGCACACAGCGCCTGGTACCAACTGTACACAGCACACAGTGCCTGGTACCAACTGTACACAGCACACAGTGCCAGGTACCAACTGTACACAGCACACAGTGCCTGGTACCAACTGTACACAGCACACAGCGCCTGGTACCAACTGTACACAGCACACAGTGCCTGGTACCAACTGTACACAGCACACAGTGCCAGGTACCAACTGTACACAGCACACAGTGCCAGGTACCAACTGTACACAGCACACAGTGCCTGGTACCAACTGTACACAGCACACAGTGCCTGGTACCAACTGTACACAGCACACAGTGCCTGGTACCAACTGTACACAGCACACAGCGCCTGGTACCAACTGTACACAGCACACAGTGCCTGGTACCAACCGTACACAGCACACAGTGCCAGGTACCAACTGTACACAGCGCCTGGTACCAACTGTACACAGCACACAGTGCCTGGTACCAACTGTACACAGCACACAGTGCCTGGTACCAACTGTACACAGCACACAGTGCCAGGTACCAACTGTACACAGCACACAGCGCCTGGTACCAACTGTACACAGCACACAGTGCCTGGTACCAACTGTACACAGCACACAGTGCCTGGTACCAACTGTACACAGCACACAGTGCCTGGTACCAACTGTACACAGCACACAGTGCCTGGTACCAACTGTACACAGCACACAGTGCCTGGTACCAACTGTACACAGCACACAGTGCCTGGTACCAACTGTACACAGCACACAGTGCCTGGTACCAACCGTACACAGCACACAGTGCCAGGTATCAACTGTACACAGCGCCTGGTACCAACTGTACACAGCACACAGTGCCTGGTAGCAACTGTACACAGCACACAGTGCCTGGTACCAACTGTACACAGCACACAGTGCCAGGTACCAACTGTACACAGCACACAGTGCCTGGTACCAACTGTACACAGCACACAGTGCCTGGTACCAACTGTACACAGCACACAGTGCCTGGTACCAACTGTACACAGCACACAGTGCCTGGTACCAACTGTACACAGCACACAGTGCCTGGTACCAACTGTACACAGCACACAGTGCCTGGTACCAACTGTACACAGCACACAGTGCCTGGTACCAACTGTACACAGCACACAGTGCCTGGTACCAACTGTACACAGCACACAGTGCCTGGTACCAACTGTACACAGCACACAGTGCCTGGTACCAACTGTACACAGCACACAGTGCCTGGTACCAACTGTACACAGCACACAGTGCCAGGTACCAACTGTACACAGCACACAGTGCCTGGTACCAACTGTACACAGCACACAGTGCCTGGTACCAACTGTACACAGCACACAGTGCCTGGTACCAACTGTACACAGCACACAGTGCCAGGTACCAACTGTACACAGCACACAGTGCCAGGTACCAACTGTACACAGCACACAGTGCCTGGTACCAACTGTACACAGCACACAGTGCCTGGTACCAACTGTACACAGCACACAGTGCCAGGTACCAACTGTACACAGCACACAGTGCCTGGTACCAACTGTACACAGCACACAGCGCCTGGTACCAACTGTACACAGCACACAGTGCCAGGTACCAACTGTACACAGCACACAGTGCCAGGTACCAACTGTACACAGCACACAGTGCCTGGTACCAACTGTACACAGCGCCTGGTACCAACTGTACACAGTGCCTGGTACCAACTGTACACAGCACACAGTGCCTGGTACCAACTGTACACAGCACACAGTGCCTGGTACCAACTGTACACAGCACACAGTGCCAGGTACCAACTGTACACAGCACACAGTGCCTGGTACCAACTGTAACAGCACACAGTGCCTGGTACCAACTGTACACAGCACACAGTGCCTGGTACCAACTGTACACAGCACACAGTGCCAGGTACCAACTGTACACAGCACACAGCGCCTGGTACCAACTGTACACAGCACACAGTGCCAGGTACCAACTGTACACAGCACACAGCGCCTGGTACCAACTGTACACAGCACACAGCGCCTGGTACCAACTGTACACAGCACACAGTGCCTGGTACCAACTGTACACAGCACACAGCGCCTGGTACCAACTGTACACAGCACACAGTGCCTGGTACCAACTGTACACAGCACACAGTGCCTGGTACCAACTGTACACAGCGCCTGGTACCAACTGTACACAGCGCCTGGTACCAACTGTACACAGCGCCTGGTACCAACTGTACACAGCGCCTGGTACCAACTGTACACAGCGCCTGGTACCAACTGTACACAGCACACAGCGCCTGGTACCAACTGTACACAGCACACAGTGCCTGGTACCAACTGTACACAGCACACAGTGCCTGGTACCAACTGTACACAGCACACAGTGCCAGGTACCAACTGTACACAGCACACAGTGCCAGGTACCAACTGTACACAGCACACAGCGCCTGGTACCAACTGTACACAGCACACAGTGCCTGGTACCAACTGTACACAGCACACAGTGCCAGGTACCAACTGTACACAGCACACAGCGCCTGGTACCAACTGTACACAGCACACAGTGCCTGGTACCAACTGTACACAGCACACAGCGCCTGGTACCAACTGTACACAGCACACAGTGCCTGGTACCAACTGTACACAGCACACAGTGCCAGGTACCAACTGTACACAGCACACAGTGCCTGGTACCAACTGTACACAGCACACAGTGCCAGGTACCAACTGTACACAGCACACAGCGCCTGGTACCAACTGTACACAGCACACAGTGCCTGGTACCAACTGTACACAGCACACAGTGCCAGGTACCAACTGTACACAGCACACAGTGCCTGGTACCAACTGTACACAGCACACAGTGCCAGGTACCAACTGTACACAGCACACAGCGCCTGGTACCAACTGTACACAGCACACAGTGCCTGGTACCAACTGTACACAGCACACAGTGCCAGGTACCAACTGTACACAGCACACAGTGCCAGGTACCAACTGTACACAGCACACAGTGCCTGGTACCAACTGTACACAGCACACAGTGCCTGGTACCAACTGTACACAGCACACAGTGCCTGGTACCAACTGTACACAGCACACAGCGCCTGGTACCAACTGTACACAGCACACAGTGCCTGGTACCAACCGTACACAGCACACAGTGCCAGGTACCAACTGTACACAGCGCCTGGTACCAACTGTACACAGCACACAGTGCCTGGTACCAACTGTACACAGCACACAGTGCCTGGTACCAACTGTACACAGCACACAGTGCCAGGTACCAACTGTACACAGCACACAGCGCCTGGTACCAACTGTACACAGCACACAGTGCCTGGTACCAACTGTACACAGCACACAGTGCCTGGTACCAACTGTACACAGCACACAGTGCCTGGTACCAACTGTACACAGCACACAGTGCCTGGTACCAACTGTACACAGCACACAGTGCCTGGTACCAACTGTACACAGCACACAGTGCCTGGTACCAACTGTACACAGCACACAGTGCCTGGTACCAACCGTACACAGCACACAGTGCCAGGTACCAACTGTACACAGCGCCTGGTACCAACTGTACACAGCACACAGTGCCTGGTACCAACTGTACACAGCACACAGTGCCTGGTACCAACTGTACACAGCACACAGTGCCAGGTACCAACTGTACACAGCACACAGCGCCTGGTACCAACTGTACACAGCACACAGTGCCTGGTACCAACTGTACACAGCACACAGTGCCTGGTACCAACTGTACAAGCACACAGTGCCTGGTACCAACTGTACACAGCACACAGTGCCTGGTACCAACTGTACACAGCACACAGTGCCTGGTACCAACTGTACACAGCACACAGTGCCTGGTACCAACTGTACACAGCACACAGTGCCTGGTACCAACTGTACACAGCACACAGTGCCTGGTACCAACTGTACACAGCACACAGTGCCTGGTACCAACTGTACACAGCACACAGTGCCAGGTACCAACTGTACACAGCACACAGTGCCTGGTACCAACTGTACACAGCACACAGTGCCTGGTACCAACTGTACACAGCACACAGTGCCTGGTACCAACTGTACACAGCACACAGTGCCAGGTACCAACTGTACACAGCACACAGTGCCAGGTACCAACTGTACACAGCACACAGTGCCTGGTACCAACTGTACACAGCACACAGTGCCTGGTACCAACTGTACACAGCACACAGTGCCAGGTACCAACTGTACACAGCACACAGTGCCTGGTACCAACTGTACACAGCACACAGCGCCTGGTACCAACTGTACACAGCACACAGTGCCAGGTACCAACTGTACACAGCACACAGTGCCTGGTACCAACTGTACACAGCACACAGTGCCTGGTACCAACTGTACACAGCACACAGTGCCTGGTACCAACTGTACACAGCGCCTGGTACCAACTGTACACAGTGCCTGGTACCAACTGTACACAGCACACAGTGCCTGGTACCAACTGTACACAGCACACAGTGCCTGGTACCAACTGTACACAGCACACAGTGCCAGGTACCAACTGTACACAGCACACAGTGCCTGGTACCAACTGTACACAGCACACAGTGCCTGGTACCAACTGTACACAGCACACAGTGCCTGGTACCAACTGTACACAGCACACAGTGCCAGGTACCAACTGTACACAGCACACAGCGCCTGGTACCAACTGTACACAGCACACAGTGCCAGGTACCAACTGTACACAGCACACAGCGCCTGGTTCCAACTGTACACAGCACACAGCGCCTGGTACCAACTGTACACAGCACACAGTGCCTGGTACCAACTGTACACAGCACACAGCGCCTGGTACCAACTGTACACAGCACACAGTGCCTGGTACCAACTGTACACAGCACACAGTGCCTGGTACCAACTGTACACAGCGCCTGGTACCAACTGTACACAGCGCCTGGTACCAACTGTACACAGCGCCTGGTACCAACTGTACACAGCGCCTGGTACCAACTGTACACAGCACACAGCGCCTGGTACCAACTGTACACAGCACACAGTGCCTGGTACCAACTGTACACAGCACACAGTGCCTGGTACCAACTGTACACAGCGCCTGGTACCAACTGTACACAGCACACAGTGCCTGGTACCAACTGTACACAGCACACAGTGCCTGGTACCAACTGTACACAGCGCCTGGTACCAACTGTACACAGCGCCTGGTACCAACTGTACACAGCGCCTGGTACCAACTGTACACAGCGCCTGGTACCAACTGTACACAGCGCCTGGTACCAACTGTACACAGCGCCTGGTACCAACTGTACACAGCACACAGCGCCTGGTACCAACTGTACACAGCACACAGTGCCTGGTACCAACTGTACACAGCACACAGTGCCTGGTACCAACTGTACACAGCACACAGCGCCTGGTACCAACTGTACACAGCACACAGTGTCAGGTACCAACTGTACACAGCACACAGTGCCTGGTACCAACTGTACACAGCACACAGTGCCAGGTACCAACTGTACACAGCGCCTGGTACCAACTGTACACAGCACACAGTGCCAGGTACCAACTGTACACAGTGCCTGGTACCAACTGTACACAGTGCCTGGTACCAACTGTACACAGCACACAATGCCTGGTACCAACTGTACACAGCACACAGTGCCTGGTACCAACTGTACACAGCACACAGTGCCTGGTACCAACTGTACACAGCACACAGTGCCTGGTACCAACTGTACACAGCACACAGTGCCTGGTACCAACTGTACACAGCGCCTGGTACCAACTGTACACAGCGCCTGGTACCAACTGTACACAGCGCCTGGTACCAACTGTACACAGCGCCTGGTACCAACTGTACACAGCGCCTGGTACCAACTGTACACAGCGCCTGGTACCAACTGTACACAGCACACAGTGCCTGGTACCAACTGTACACAGCACACAGTGCCTGGTACCAACTGTACACAGCGCCTGGTACCAACTGTACACAGCACACAGTGCCTGGTACCAACTGTACACAGCACACAGTGCCTGGTACCAACTGTACACAGTGCCTGGTACCAACTGTACACAGCGCCTGGTACCAACTGTACACAGCGCCTGGTACCAACTGTACACAGCGCCTGGTACCAACTGTACACAGCGCCTGGTACCAACTGTACACAGCGCCTGGTACCAACTGTACACAGCACACAGCGCCTGGTACCAACTGTACACAGCACACAGTGCCTGGTACCAACTGTACACAGCACACAGTGCCTGGTACCAACTGTACACAGCACACAGCGCCTGGTACCAACTGTACACAGCACACAGTGCCAGGTACCAACTGTACACAGCACACAGTGCCTGGTACCAACTGTACACAGCACACAGTGCCAGGTACCAACTGTACACAGCGCCTGGTACCAACTGTACACAGCACACAGTGCCAGGTACCAACTGTACACAGTGCCTGGTACCAACTGTACACAGTGCCTGGTACCAACTGTACACAGCACACAGTGCCTGGTACCAACTGTACACAGCACACAGTGCCTGGTACCAACTGTACACAGCGCCTGGTACCAACTGTACACAGCACACAGTGCCTGGTACCAACTGTACACAGCACACAGTGCCTGGTACCAACTGTACACAGCGCCTGGTACCAACTGTACACAGCGCCTGGTACCAACTGTACACAGCGCCTGGTACCAACTGTACACAGCGCCTGGTACCAACTGTACACAGCGCCTGGTACCAACTGTACACAGCACACAGCGCCTGGTACCAACTGTACACAGCACACAGTGCCTGGTACCAACTGTACACAGCACACAGTGCCTGGTACCAACTGTACACAGCGCCTGGTACCAACTGTACACAGCACACAGTGCCTGGTACCAACTGTACACAGCACACAGTGCCTGGTACCAACTGTACACAGCGCCTGGTACCAACTGTACACAGCGCCTGGTACCAACTGTACACAGCGCCTGGTACCAACTGTACACAGCGCCTGGTACCAACTGTACACAGCGCCTGGTACCAACTGTACACAGCGCCTGGTACCAACTGTACACAGCACACAGCGCCTGGTACCAACTGTACACAGCACACAGTGCATGGTACCAACTGTACACAGCACACAGTGCCTGGTACCAACTGTACACAGCACACAGCGCCTGGTACCAACTGTACACAGCACACAGTGCCAGGTACCAACTGTACACAGCACACAGTGCCTGGTACCAACTGTACACAGCACACAGTGCCAGGTACCAACTGTACACAGCGCCTGGTACCAACTGTACACAGCACACAGTGCCAGGTACCAACTGTACACAGTGCCTGGTACCAACTGTACACAGTGCCTGGTACCAACTGTACACAGCACACAGTGCCTGGTACCAACTGTACACAGCACACAGTGCCTGGTACCAACTGTACACAGCGCCTGGTACCAACTGTACACAGCACACAGTGCCTGGTACCAACTGTACACAGCACACAGTGCCTGGTACCAACTGTACACAGCGCCTGGTACCAACTGTACACAGCGCCTGGTACCAACTGTACACAGCGCCTGGTACCAACTGTACACAGCGCCTGGTACCAACTGTACACAGCGCCTGGTACCAACTGTACACAGCGCCTGGTACCAACTGTACACAGCACACAGCGCCTGGTACCAACTGTACACAGCGCCTGGTACCAACTGTACACAGCGCCTGGTACCAACTGTACACAGCGCCTGGTACCAACTGTACACAGCACACAGCGCCTGGTACCAACTGTACACAGCACACAGCGCCTGGTACCAACCGTACACAGCACACAGTGCCAGGTACCAACCGTACACAGCGCCTGGTACCAACTGTACACAGCGCCTGGTACCAACTGTACACAGCGCCTGGTACCAACTGTACACAGCGCCTGGTACCAACTGTACACAGCACACAGCGCCTGGTACCAACTGTACACAGCACACAGCGCCTGGTACCAACCGTACACAGCACACAGTGCCAGGTACCAACCGTACACAGCGCCTGGTACCAACTGTACACAGCGCCTGGTACCAACTGTACACAGCGCCTGGTACCAACTGTACACAGCGCCTGGTACCATCCGTACACAGCGCCTGGTACCAACTGTACACAGCGCCTGGTACCAACTGTACACAGCGCCTGGTACCAACTGTACACAGCGCCTGGTACCAACTGTACACAGCGCCTGGTACCAACTGTACACAGCGCCTGGTACCAACCGTACACAGCGCCTGGTACCAACTGTACACAGCGCCTGGTACCAACTGTACACAGCGCCTGGTACCAACTGTACACAGCGCCTGGTACCAACTGTACACAGCGCCTGGTACCAACTGTACACAGCGCCTGGTACCAACTGTACACAGCGCCTGGTACCAACTGTACACAGCGCCTGGTACCAACTGTACACAGCGCCAGGTACCAACTGTACACAGCGCCTGGTACCAACCGTACACAGCGCCTGGTACCAACTGTACACAGCGCCTGGTACCAACCGTACACAGCGCCTGGTACCAACTGTACACAGCACACAGTGCCTGGTACGTGTCGGCCGTCATGGCAACCACCGGCCCCGACAGCCAGTAGTACCTCCTGTTGTAGACGTCCGAAACGTGGAACAGCGAATCCCTCGCCGCGCCCATCCGGGTCTCTGACTTGTTGACGTACGACTCTGTGAAATTTCTCAGCAAGGTGATTTGAGCTTGAAGTTGTTCGTCGGCGAACTGTTGCTTCAAGTAGCTGAGCTCATTTCTGATTCGTGACAGCTCCGTTTGCATTTTCAACGTTTCCTTCCTGTTCGCCCGTGAACTCCTCCAACAAGACGTTAAGCCCCGGGGCCTGGGCTACCACGGTGGCGTCCAACGCGACCGTCACGGGGGCGCCACATGGAGTTGAGGCCATTGACCTCACACTTGAAGACGCCGGCCGCCTCCTGGGTGGGATAGTCCCAGGTCAGGTTCAGGTAGCAGTCCCACTCGTTGTTGACGGCCCCTGAGGTGACCACGCCCGCCGGGAAGCTGCTGGTCTTGCCGTTGCTGTGGTTGATGGCCACAAAGTGCCTCATCTGGGATCTGTTGTTCTCCTCGTGGCTGGACAGTATCAGTGAGCTGATCGTGGACATGTTGGGGATGCTCTTCCGGGACACGAAGCACGTGGCCCCCAGCTCCTGAACCATACCAGATATAAGGGTTAGAGTCTATTGCAAATATGTTAAGGAGGTCCCAAGGATATGCACAGGCCAAAACAATACCACAAAGATGTACTGGATTTCCTGGAAAATAAACCAAACAAAACCTCCCAAAAGTATCAGTATTTTGTCATTTCACAACTATAACATCTATCGGGTTAAAACAAACGCTTAATGATAGCTAATAATATTTAGAACAATGTTGGAGAAGGAAAATTTTAAAAAAATCTCTTCCCGTTCGACTCCCGTAATTTTAGCAGCAATTTGTAGATAGCAATTGTTATGTTTACTTTCAGAATTATTCATTTGAAATGACTTTTAATGCAATCTAAAATGATTTCACATGAATTAAAAAAATTGGATATTCTTTTTTGGAAATAGTGTTTAAATACTCATTCGAGATTAATTGTTTTATTTTTTTACAACAATTAGACTAGTACTAATTTTAACTGATGAACTTTTAAATTTACTTTACGCAACCGCATTTACCATTAATTGTGCTGTACTGCTGTTAATTTTACTGTTATTATCCTTTAACACTTTGAATGTTACTTTTACTTCGCTGAACAAAGAAAAGATCCGTTCAAAGTAGGCAATGCGAGTACAAAGTATTTCTTAAATAAAAGCATCCAGGAATTAAATGAAAATGTAAGAATATGATGAAGGATCGTGTGTTATTGCCGTTAAAGTACATCTTATGGATGATGGACTTACCTCCTTCCATGTACACCACTTGTACACACCATCCAAACAAACAGGCGAACATCAAACGTATGCCCATTGAGTTTGGCTGGGTTGATCGAAATTTCGGTTTATTAGTGAAGACTTGTCCGCTTTCTTACGAGTTATTAAAATACATGTTTACAATGTCCACATATGCATCAGATTTATTTCCCCATTTGACATAATCCAACAAGTCTCTTTTAAACAATAAAGCTGCTTGCTAAAAGTTCTCCTATTTCTAAACAAAAGTCCTTGATCTCATGTCGGACAAGACCACGGGCCTGCAACAATGCGACGATAGCCGATGGTTAATTAAAGTTGTCATCGACATCAACTACATAAAATTGAGGACAAATTTGCGCCAATGTGTTGTGCAGATGTTGACTTGTCTGTGATGAGAGTACCAAAGACACGAGACTACGACGTTAGGACCTAAGCGGGTACAAATTATTATTTTAGTTGCTGGGACCAATGCCTCTTCAGGTACTGATACTATTTATAACTGAAGTTTAGGGATCCATGTCTAATGAGTTACTGAGACCATTTATAACTGAAGTTTAGGGACCAATGTCTAACGAGTTACTGAGACCATTTATAACTGAAGTTTAGGGACCAATGTCTAATGAGTTACTGAGACCATTTATAACTGAAGTTTAGGGACCAGTGTCTAATGAGTTATTGAGACCATTTATAACTGAAGTTTAGGGACCAATGTCTAATGAGTTACTGAGACCATTTATAACTGAAGTTTAGGGACCAATGTCTAATGAGTTACTGAGACCATTTATAAATGATTTTGTGGGGGCCCATGTCTAATAACGCATTTATCTTATCTTATCTTATCTTATCTTATCTTATCTTATCTATACAGACGCCCCTTCTATGCAGACCATGACAGATGATTTGTTGGCAAGTAATGCAACGTTCACAGGCCACGGCTTTGTGGGTTCCATGCATTACCCAGCCGTCTAACTAGTGTTAGGTACCCATTCGGAACTGGGTGACTCAGTGAGGCCCTAGGCCCCGGGAAGGGTCCTTGCCTTCACATGGATTCGAACCCGTGACCGCGTTATTACGTTTAGGGATCATTGAACTAAATTGTTTAGTGTGTCAACGATATAGCATCAATTATAATTGAAGTATTTTGTCTATTCTTAAATATCTTTTAAAAAAAACATTAAATAGTATTTTTATTGACTGATTATTTCTGATATTAAATGTTTCGACTTAAATTTAACATCTCCTGGTTTGTGTTACGGTTTGAATATTTTTAAAATATCTTTTAATTATAAGGATAAAATTATGAAATTCAAATAATTTTAGATTTTCTAAAAATAGGAAAACCTAAAATTTTCCAAATTGTCCCCTGCTCGTTAGTGGTGGCTAAAAACTCGTGAACGCTACATCACTTGCCCCATAGTCCGTCATGGACTAAAAAGGGGGGTCATTTTGATACATATAGGAGCATTTACAGGTGTAATTTCATACTATGATTTATATGTACTGCTCAAAAATATTTTATTGTATTGGCCTGATTTTATAGAAAGAAGTGAAATAAGGGGGGAAAAGTAGCAAAGACACTGAAAAAAAAACACTGAGTATAAACATTCAATTGCATTTTGTAATATTTAAATGGAAAACTGGCAAACATTACCGTAATCTCTTTTTCAAACTATTAACATATATGTTTATAAATGATCATCTCTACTGTCAGGGAAATACTAAAGCTAATGGGGGTTTTCCCAGAGTGTATGTGTTTTTATGAGTCTGTGGTGCAGTGCGCAATAGCGCGCATGGTAGTGAACACTATGACGTAGCATGAGAAGATGTGACGCGTGATAGTGAACGTGACGTAGGGACGGTTGAGAGTCGATAGTGAGTTAGAGATTTTGCTGTTGTTGCGTGCGGAAGGGACCTTGCTGGACGATAATAAAACTTTGTATGTTATGCTGGTGTTCGAGTTACTTTTGAGGTGTAGCCTGTCCTTGAGGTCATTAAAAGTACCCAGACGATGACGTAACATCTACCTTTTGCAACCGAAGACCTTAGTGCTAAAAGTACTTAAGTCAGATTTTTCTTTTAGAATTCTATCAAAACTTTTCAGTTAATTATCCCTCTAAGAGTATACGGGACCCCATAGAAAACAACAGCTATAACAATAAAGTCACGACAGACTTATCCCTAATAAAGTCCGACTGACGTATCCCAAATAAGGTCCCGACTGACTTATCCCAAATAAAGTCCCGACTGACTGATCCCAAGTAAAGCAAATGTCGTGAAACCACCGGATAAATCTACAGGAAGAGAAATGTGTCACGTCTAGAAACGGACAGCGACAAGAAACACGCAGAGCACGACGGACGTCTGCTGGACGTTGGACGTCAAGACGTCCCAGTGTTGCGGCACGGCTTATGGCCTGGCGGCTCGTGCAGACCAGCTCCAGCAGGAGAGGTTGGAAATGCCCCACTTGCATCAGACACGCGCTGGGGAGAGAAAAACAACACACACTAATTAAACAACCCCGTAAACAAAGTTTTTGACTATAAATCCCTTATATATGAGACAGAACTTAAAGTATTGATTATGTTCCAAACTCGACAAACATTTACAGCCTGAAACTGAGTGAACTCCTCCTGGTGTTAAACACGAGATGTGGTCATCGATGGCTGGCGTGAAGTCAAGTGACCCGTAAAATGTAAAAAAATAGCGACCGCTACATATAGTTATAGAGATAAACTAAAAATGCATTAATTTAATAACTGTACATTCGATCAATCTGAAATTTGATAGGATACATTGTTAGTTGACACGAGTCTATGTGCAAAATTTCAACTCGATAGCATCCCGAGAAGTGAGTCATTATTTTACTTTTGTTTTTCCGCCTGCCCGACGACGAACGACAAGAGTTCAAAGTTAATATAAGGGATTTAAAAATACTTTTCAAAAAGAGTGAAATGAAATTGGTTGTGAGACAAACGAAGACATTTTGTTTTATATCTTTCTAATAATGTAACATAAATTTTACATTATATTTAATAAATGTTTATTGATTGAGGCTGAGTTGAAATAAATTTGATTTTAAGAACTCCGATGCTTTCTCTGTAAAACTGACACGCATTTATTTAATATGCAATAATGATGTTTTCGTTAATATTAATAACTCGTCAAATACAAATAAATTAATAAATATAGTTGAGGTTTAGTGAATGTACAATAACTATTTAATAAATATGACAGTCATTTTCTATATTGAAAACAGATGCTATAAAGGTAAATAACTACATGGTATGGTCTTGTAGTCTAGTCCTTTAAAACTGTTACGATCTGAGGTGTTTAACATTCTCATGGTCTAGAGCAGTGCTTCTCAAAGTGGTGGTCTGCGGACCATCCGCCGCCGGTACGCAGGAGTTATCAAGAAAGGACAGAGAAATATAATTATATTCCTCCATTTGCAAACTTTAATACTAAGCCTATAGAATATGTCAATTTTTCGGCATGAGTACATAAATGAAACACATGAAATAAAATAACTAATAATTCACTAAAATTTAAGTGCATTGAAATAGATCACCGGTCCCCGGTGCAATGGAAAATTCCTGCCGGTCCGCCATACTAAAAAGTTTGAGAAGCACTGGCCTAAAGCATACAACATTCGTATGATAAATGTAGATGACATTCTTATTGTCTAGTGAATATAATTTTTAGAGAGAATGTATATAACATTCTTGTGGTCAAATTGATATATCATTTTTATTGTAAAGTGAACACAAGATTATAATAGTGAAGGGATTTAAAAACATACTGCTAAGTTCAGTGACTGACATATATTTGCATACAAATTACTTGGATAAACATATCTATTGTCACTTAATTAGTAACATAAAAGCGAAAACCTAGACTTAAAATTTGCATTTTAAATGTTAAAGACAGCATTCTTTTAACGGACTTCAGCTATCAAATAGGTTTTAAAAAGCCGA
The DNA here is from genome assembly GCA_944989445.1 of Ampullaceana balthica. Lineage (NCBI taxonomy): Eukaryota > Metazoa > Mollusca > Gastropoda > Lymnaeidae > Ampullaceana > Ampullaceana balthica. The sequence goes on from CALYLW010000631.1 coordinate 433,146, forward strand.
AAAATGTGTTTTTCAGACAAGCCTTAAAAAAATAATACGTGCTCGGGAAAGAAAACAGGGCTCCGAACGGTCGAGATTACAGCCTAGCCCATAAACACAATAGCGCACAAGTTGATCTCGTGCCCCGTGTTTTCAAAATAGCCAGGGGGACTAGGGTGGCAAGTTAGTCTTACATTCATATGTTTGTATCGCAATGCTCAGGTTGTATATTATCTTATCTATTACCGACGCTCGTTCTACACAGAAGGATTATTGCGTCCTACGTTCTGATAAGAAGGAATATGTGACGCAGCATTTACAGGCCACGGCCATGACGGGTCACTTTATACCAGGCCGCCTTTATTTCTCTAACTAGTGTCATGTACCCATTCGGACTTGGGTGGACTCAGGGGCACCCTTAGTAACGGGAACACACCTCTGTCTTCACGGAGATTCTAAACAGTTACCCTCCGTTTGCCAGCAAGGCGCGAATGCCGTGTGCCTTCCATTGCCATGTGGCGCAAGTTTCACAGGTACAAGCCAAGACTTAGATAGTATACGCTCAAGCCTTTCGGAATATTTTATGTTTAGTTACCGGGTAAGTCTCTGGTTAGCGCAAACTTACGTTCCGACGGTGGTGATGTAGTAGAAAAATATTAGGTGGTAGTTGTGGTGACATGGCATGTGCAACTTCTGCAGACAGATGTAGTAGTTGACAGTCATACTAGTGAAATACCCGACTACATGTTTGATATGTGTTTTTGTTATAGGATATTCTGGGGAAATGTAGCAACTACAGGTATAATTTGACATGTGTAATAATTATAGGATATTCTGGGGAAATGTAGCATACGTATTTGACATGTGTATAATTATAGGATTTCGGGAAATGTAGAACTACAGATATTTGACATGTGTAATAATTATAGGATATTCCGGGGAAATACACGACTACATATTTGATATGTGTATTTGTTATAGGGTATTCTGGGGAAATATAGCTACTACCGATATAATTTGCCATGTTTAATAATTATAGGATATTTTGGGGAAATAAATGACTACATATTTTATAGGATATTAAGGGGAAAGGGGAAAATACCGATTATTTGACATGTGTAGAAGTTATAGGACATTCTGAGGAAGTACACGAGTACAAATTATCTGACAAATGTATTATATATTTAAAGGAAATAAACCACTCATTGGAATGCATCAACACCAGTGTACACCGATGGGGCTTTGCCTATGGATAATGGCGATGTGATGTTGTCATGGACGCCGGAGATGGAGTTGTTGCCTTTAGGGCCTACTACATACCTGCAGGATGACACAGACAAGAGATTTTCCTCTAGGGTCTTACATACCCGCAGGATGACACAGACAAGAGATGTTTCCTTTAGGGCCTACTACATACCTGCAGGATGACACAGACACGAGATGTTTCCTTTAGGGCCTACTACATACCTGCAGGATGACACAGACAAGAGATGTTTCCTTTAGGGCCTAGTACATACCCGCAGGATGACACAGACAAGAGATGTTTCCTTTAGGGCCTACTACATACCTGCAAGATGACACAGACAAGAGATGTTTCATTTAGGGCCTACTACATACCCGCAGGATGACACAGACAAGAGATGTTTCCTTTAGGGCCTAGTACATACCCGCAGGATGACACAGACAAGAGATGTTTCCTTTAGGGCCTACTACATACCTGCAAGATGACACAGACAAGAGATGTTTCATTTAGGGCCTACTACATACCCGCAGGATGACACAGACAAGAGATGTTTCCTTTAGGGCCTACTACATACCTGCAGGATGACACAGACAAGAGATGTTTCCTTTAGGGCCTACTACATACCTGCAGGATGACACAGACAAGAGATGTTTCCTTTAGGGTCTCTACATACCTGCAGATGCAGAGACAATAGATATTTCCTTTAGGGTCTACTACATACCTGCAGGATGCAAGAGACAAGAGATGTTTCCTTCAGGGCCTACTACATACCTGCAGGATGCCAGAGACTAGAGATATTGCCTTTAGGGCCTATTACTCACATGCAGGATGCCAGAGACAAGAGATGTTTCCTTTAGAGCCTATTACATACCTGCATGATGCCAGAGACTAGAGATATTGCCTTTAGGGCCTATTACTCACATGCAAGAGTAATACCACACAAGGGTGTTGTTCCGATTCGCTGCTGGCTTGAATAAATGTTTCAGCTAAAGGTTGCCCACCGCCACCTCACTCTCTCATTTGTCCGTGTCCAGTCTGTCTACGCAGCCAACAACCGAAGGTTGTCTTAAGCTCTCCATCTCCGCCTTGCCTGTTTTCAACGGTAAAGTGTGTAAAAGAATATACAAGCATGAAAAATTCTATTCATCCATCCATCCATCCATCCATCCATCCATCCATCCATCCATCCATCCATCCATCCATCCATCCATCCATCCATTCCATCCATCCATCCATCCATCCATCCATCCATCCATCCATCCATCCATCCATCCATCCATCCATCCATCCATCCATCCATCCATCCATCCATCCATCCATCCATCCATCCATCCATCCATCCATCCATCCATCCATCCATCCATCCACCACCCACCCACCCATCCATCCATTCATCCAGCCATCCACCCACCCATCCACCCACCCATCAATCCATCCTCCTATCAATATATCTTCGTTGACCATCATTTTCCCATTTTGTTCTTTGAGAAATCTAACACCAAGTGACATCTGCTCAATGCCTGAACTATCAGTTGCCTCGTCAGTAAGTATAGAAAATGCAAATTAATTATTTGATTCAAAAGCAATGTCTTCACGCAAGCGAGACCAACAAATTCCGAATATAGTGTTGTGCGTGGTTTCCGAGCTATACTTAGCATTACAAGAACCAAATGACAATTGATTAACAAAAACTTAATCTCCACTTTCTACATGAAACTCTAACAGATCAAAAAAATTACGAGAATTTGATTATTTTCACGAAGTAAAATAGGATCGTAGAAATGATGGGACCCAGTTGGTTGCGATTTTCTTTAATTTTTCTTCTAAATGATGAGTTCGAGTGCTCATCTATAGAAACTGCTATGGCTTCCAATAATGCAACCATATTATTGCTTGCATCTTCATGAGAGCCTTTGTGCCATGTGCTTTGCATGTGGCTACGTTGAAATCTTTATATTTTGTGCATGGTTTGATGACAAATGCCCCTTGAACTCCTCGAATTACTTTTTGCGGAAACAACTTGCAGTATATGCAAAAGGCATCTTTTAAGATTTGCGAGTATACAAGCCACGTGAATAGTCTGATAACAATGCATATCTAAAAACTCTGTTTCCATCACTGTCAGCTCTAAAATCATAGTTTTTATTAGGGACCAGCCATAACGAATCAGCTGCATTTCAACTCATTTGAAAGGTCCTGTGTCAAGACATAACTTCCAATTACAATTCAGAAATTAAAGAAGTGACAGCGACAATCAAATTAGAAACACTTGCTTCAGTTGTTTCTGGCTGTTGAACTTGTAGTGTTATTCTCAATGCCAATGATAAGTCAGATGCTGCAGACGCACCAAAATATTCTAATAACGGCAATGCGGAATCCCGCGATTGCTCTACTTTTCGTTTATTTGAGCCTGTAAAAAATGTTGTGCCCCCCTGGAAAAATTCCTAGCGACGCCCATGTATACGTACGTTTAGGTAAAACCTCCATGCAGAAGAGGTAAGTCGCCCGGATGATGTTGTTGCTCTCTGGAAAGTAGTACTCCATTGGTCTTATGTCATACCAGTCGATGTGTTTACTTTCACCATCCCTGTGCTCCAAGTAGCACTTGAAGTACGGCACAATAGCACTGTCATGTAGGGAAAGGTAAAATTGCTCAGTTCTTTGTAAGCAAGTGTTTTACTTCTTGCCTATCATTTATCCTTTATTTGTACGCCAGCGTACTAAACCATCTCTATCAATGCGAAGTTCCTTGTAAGTCAGTGTTCTATTTCATGTGTATCATTGCGAAGTTCCATGTAAGTCAGTGTTCTATTTCATGTGTATCATTGCGAAGTTCCTTGTAAGTCATTGTTCTATTTCATTTCTATCATTGCGAAGTTCCTTGTAAGTCAGTGTTCTATTTCATGTGTATCATTGCGAAGTTCCTTGTAATTCAGTGTTCTATTTCATGTCTATCATTGCGAAGCTCCTTGTAATGATTTACTGTATGTACAGTTACGCTTGATTTACTGTATTTTGTACTGTTCACGCAGTACATATACTAAAATTGGAACGATACAGAGAAGATTAGCACGACCCCTGCTCAAGGATGACACGCAAATTCGTGAAGCGTTCAATATTTTTCATGGGCCGCGGTGGTCTAGCGTTGGACTGCCGAACCGAGGTAGAAGAGAGTCGCGGGTTCTATTCTCGGTGCTGGCAAGGCCCTCGGGGCATTGTGCTGGCCACACAATCCCTTGCTCGTTAGTGGTGGCTAAATAAAATTTGTGAACGCTACTTCACTTGCCCCATAGTCCGTCATGGACTGGAAAGGGGTGTTATGTTATGTTATGTTACAGATACTTGTGCTTTACTGTATGTACATATACTTGTGCAGATACTGTTTTGTATATTTGTTGTATTTTCTTGACACAAGAAAAGCTAATTGGTCAGCTCTCCCCGCATCCCCAGCTGCCCCTCTATCTAAAAGCAGAAACCAACGGGTGTGCGATAGAACAGCATTTAAGATGACCCCCGGACTTTTGGGAAGATTTTTAGGGGTTTAGCGGAGCCGGATTTTTAAAAATTGCCGTATTCCGGATTTACCGGAGCCAGAGCCAAAATCCGGTACACCACTAATTTTAACATTGAATTACGTTGATTGTGTAACAATAAGTATTTTGTATTGGTGTTAGGCAATCACGGTGATTTGTGTTTGGTAGAAAGGGGGGGGGAGGGTCGTCTTATGTATTTTTGTCTTAAGTGAGGAGTTTATTAGCTTGGCGTACCTTCAGTTATAATTTTTATTTTTAAATATTTTAAAAAAATATTTTTGTTGTTGTTTGTTGTGTTCGTTGTCTTTTTTTCTCTCTCTCTCTTTATTTTGATGACTAAAAATATTACAAAAATGATTTTTTCCAAATTTTATTTTACTAATTCAAATTATCTCTCCGTTGAATGTATATTAACTATTTGTTTTAATTCATCTATTGAAATATTCTACAGATAATTAAAAATGTTTTTAGTTCTAACATGACAAAATGTAAACAAAAAAAATAATTAAGGAACACCTATAAAGAAATGTAAATTGGTTTTCCCACAAGATGCATTCTACTCTCTACCGCATAACTCTACAATTATTTTAATATTGCGGTTTTTTATTTTTGATTTGTTTCGTTTAATCACATCAAAGGCTGCACAAACAAAATAAAACAATCAAATCCCATGATGGGCCCTCACGTAACTTTCGAACAATAGGCGGGTGAGGCTGCATTCAGGCTTTTAGATTAATAAATATTTATGTCATTAAAACAGGGTATGTATATAGGTCTGACATGACGTCACAGAACAATGAACGTTTCAGAAAAACGACTTCCTCACCAGACTAATAAACAAAAACAGATAAAACTATCAATTTGAAATGACTTTTTTTAAGCAAACGCACGCATGCGCATATATGCACGCATATACAGACACTCGGGCAAGCAATCTGTCATCTTATCTATACGTTACGGTGCTGACAGACTAACTAATACACTGTCAAACTGCCTTAAACTCAGAAGTTATTGTTGAATGTAATGTCTGTGCTGGCAAAAGATAATAAAAAAAACTACTAAGAGACATTGGAAATTAGAAAAAGTATAATCTACATACGTAAAATTATAAATTATCAAAGTATAAAATAAAAAGTTTTTAAAAAATTACAACATTTTAAAATACAGAAGCATAAAACATCCAAGTTTAAAATACAATAAAACATTAAACAAAAGTATTAAAAACAAAAGTGTTGTATTTTTACAGATTCGGGCCTCCAATTTTCTTGTATATTATATTATTACTAGGGGTTGTAGGGCGCCTACGGCGCCCACACCGGCTTTAGGGCGCCTACGGCGCCCACTTTTTTTGTCAAAACCCCAAGTAACTTATAATAAATAAATACGACATATTAAACTTCCTGAAATGTACACAAAGTATTTTAATAATTTTTATAATTATAAATCCTGAAATCCTATTTTTACATCGCTCCCTTTTCCAAAATTAAGATATAAGCTAAAACAATTACGTAATATAATATATTTTTTACAGCGCGTCTTTAATTTGTAATTAATTTGCACACCTTTTGATGCACACCTTTTATTAAATATAAGATCAAACAATGACGTCACATTAAATATTTTTACAGTGCTAATCACCACACGATTTTTTAACTGCTATAGACTGTTGTACATCGTTCCTCAGCGTTCCACATCCAACCTGTGACTTGGGCTTTT
>CALYLW010000631.1:439621-529194 GCA_944989445.1 Ampullaceana balthica
TATCTAATATATAAAGCTCAGTTGGTGTTTGTATCTTTGTATGTTTGTATATTTGTATGTTTGTATGTTTGTATGTTTGTATGTTTGTATGTTTCACTTTTCGACTTTCTGTTAGACAATCACGGAAAAACCAAATGACGGACGGGGACCAAATTTGGCAGGACGGTTCCTTTTACCCTGAAGGTGGTTTTAAGTTAGTTTTTGTAATTGTCCCTTTTGCCCGAATGCCCGTAAATTAAATAATCAGAAAATGCAGAGACAAAGAATAAAAAATTTAACCTCATTTCTGTATTGAACAAATTTACGCGGACGTTCAAATGCCGTTCAAAGCGAGTTACTTTTGGTGACGTTTTTTTTCCCCAATACTTTATTTTCAGCGGTGCGCATTCAAAAAATATTATAATGTCTAATTACGGTGCGCACATTTTCGTGTACGCTTCATAATTTGAGCTGTGTAGTACAAAGAATTGTCATTTTCTTTACTGTTACTTTCTATATATTAGATAGACACGTAAACATATTTAATTACAACTGCCACACGATGCATTAGATTTAATTGTTTACACGTTTAAATTTAATTGCGAATTTGTTTTAATTATTTTCTGTTCCATAACTCGACATTTAATAAAAACCTATTTATGTAATAATTGTGTCAGTATTTTTTTCAAACTATTTAAATTTAGGCTACCGGACCTATTAACATAAGTAGATTAAACTAAATAAAGTGATCCTGAAAACGCTTAATTATTTTGTATTGCGAATTTAATATGTTATGTTCATTCCTTTGATGATGGATTAACATAGGTCATTTTTAAAATCAATTATTGTCATGGTTTCACATGCGTTTTTAACATAAAATTGATTTGTTTTGTTTGTTTTTTTAAAATTAGGAATATAGCCTAATTTCTTTATTTATCTTTATTATCTTTATCTCATAGACGCTGTTGCAAATATTGTATTAATTACAATTGTGTTACGATGCAGTGTCGTAAATATATAAGAGCTTTTTTAGAGACGACAGTGGCAGAGATCTTTTGGAAAAATGTCAAAAAAGCAGTGGCCTTTTTTAATGGATACAAACAAACAAACATAAAATTATCAACTTAGCTTTATATATTACATATGCGTTTAAATTATTTTATTTCAATTATTTTCACGATGCATTGTATGAATATTTTACATGCAATGAATAAAATTGGGATTTTTAAAAATTTAATTCATAACTCGACATTTAATTAAAAACCATAGATGTAGCGAGTTTATTTTATGTTGAAAGTGATGGCCTATGTCAAATAAACTTACACTTTAAAACAGTTTACTTAAGCTTTATATACACTATACATTATACACTTTCGATACCAAATTTATTAACAAAACTTGACTAAATTTAATGAAGTGATCCTGAAAACGCTTAATTAATATGAATTGCGAATTGAATATGTTTTTATGTTCATTCCTTTGTATTCAGAATAGCATAGGCCATTTCTAAAATTGCCTTTTAATCATTTTTAAGATGCACTTATGAACAGACGGTTGAATCTTTTTTTTTCATTTTTATTTTATTTTACAGATATAAAATCTGGTGTGTGTGTGTGTGCATTGAATATAATTTACAAAATATGATGCCTTATCCGAAATAGGGAACCAAAAAAAAATGATTCCTTTTTGAAATTATACACATTGCTTATAAACCGTAAATATAAATCGTAAAATATAGAGACATAAAAAATGTTAAATATTATTTCCCTGTGACAACAGTTATGAATACGTCAAAAGGAGGAGTTATTTTGGTCCAGTACATTTACTTTATAACAAGACTTTATTTTATGCGGCCAGCTTTCTATATTGTATAAATATGGTGTGCACATTTTTTATATCATTTTAATACGATCGATTTTTGTTTTTTAAAAAAGTATTTTAGAAAGTACATTTATAATTTTGTTTATTTGCGCTATGAGTCACTTAGCTTTTGCCTTTTAAAGGTATAGTGCGACATGTTCTTTATCTCATAGACGTGGTTACAAATATTATATAACTCACAATTGTGATACGATGCAGTTTCGTAATTATATATTAAATTTTTGAGTGACGAGGGTGGTAGAGCTCTTTCGGAAAACCTGTAAGTTATGTTAATTTTGTACAAGTGGGAATGAAATTGTAAATTTAGTTATTATGGTCGGCAAGAATCATTATTTAATAAATCATATCTTTTAAATAGTAAGGTTATGTTAAAAGGCACTGCATTAAGTGAAAACAACTCACGCGGTAAAATGGCAAATCTCTGTTTCTCATAAGATTTTAACTAAATAGATGAATCTGAAATTTAAATTGGCAAATAAAAATTGTAATAATCAGCAACTAACCACTCCTCTATGGCAGCGAGTGCTGGACGACCTTTGCCAAACAAACCAAGCAACTCAACAGCTTCCACTTACGATGCTTGCGCAGGATTCTGCACATGAAGTGGCAGGACAAGATAATGAATGTCGAGGTACTCAGAAGGAGTCATATTCTGAGCATGCACTCAACCCTGAGTGAGAGGCGCCTGCGGTTGCTGGGACATGTCCACAGGATGAACTCGGAGCGCATTCCAAGAGCCCTGCTTTACGACGAGCAGGCAACTGGTATGTGGAAGAGAGGACGCCCCTGCTTGCGCTTCAAGGATGTCTGCAAGAAATACATGAGTCTGGCACAGATAGACCATGAAACGAGGGAAACCATTGCTGAGGAGTGCACCTCCTGGCGAGGGCATTCAAGTCGCGGAAGCTTCCCTTACAGCCAGAGCGAGGAGAAAAGGGCCAGGAGAAAGGGGAAGGGGGTAGAGGAGCAGGAGGAAACGCCATCATCCCATGAGGATGGACGGATGCCATAGAATACTTGGATAATGGGTCAGCACACTCCCGCTACAAAGTGCGGGTATTTTTCTAGTTTATTATATATTTTAGGGCGCAAGAGTATTTGTTTACGTTTTCACGAAGAGAGCAAGATGAAATTCACCTGATGCCACTAAATGGTACACATTTGAGAAAAGAAAAGGGAACAGGAAAATTACGGTCTGCATTACGTTGAATGAATTAAATATGTTTCCATTTTTAAAAAAAATTATTAGACATATGTTTAAGTTAAAAAATGTTGAATAATCTTAACTTATTAGGTGAGAACAAAAAGTAAGTATTTCCGCTAAAGGCTAAAATAAGATTGTGTTGCATTCGAACTTCATTTGGGAATCAAACGTTTTTCGTGGTTTGTTTTATTTTTAAATACTTCGCACAGAGTGCGCAACATCGGCATATTTTTTCTTTATCTGTTTATTAAGTACTTTTTTTTTATAAAAAGGCTTTCTTATTCATCCATGAACTTTTGTAATTCAATTTTTATCCACTTGCCATTATTGAATTTATTAATAATTACACTCGCATATCTATGTTGACTATATGTATACAAATATATTTTAAATTATAGGGTCAAAATTACTTTTTAAAAATAAAAGTTAAATTTCAAAGGGCTTAAAACACTAACTTTAAAAAAAAATGAAACACACAATCTGGCAATGATAAAAATATGAAGCAATTCCTGTTCCTCCCGCTTTTTTCTCGAAGAGGTCAAACACGTTTTAACGTTTTGAGTTTCATCTCAAGAACCTGTATGTGAGGCTTTGCCTTATAGTGTCATAACAAAGACCTTAAATGTATTACAATTCTTCCCTTCGTTTTGACATAGCAACATCGCCATATTTCTCATGATATAATTTTTTAATATTTTTGTTGTGTCCCATAACCTCGTGGTCGTAGGGGGTTCTAATATTTCCAATAGAACTTTCTCGGGGCGGCTTAGTAGACCTTGGCGGCGCCCATCTCCTCTCCAGGTCAGCGGTGGACTCTTTTTAGCAATAGTCATTCATCAACATTTTTATTGTGGCTTTACCGTGGGCTAGATCCCACGCCCCTCATCTAGTGAGGCGAGCGCACTATTGACTTCGCTATCCAGCTATATAATGCCTGTATTCAATCATACGAAGGAACTTCATTGTGTCGTAACAACTTGTATTCGTTATAACATAACATGTCTGGTCTGTGGACAAGCAAACAAAAGCCTTGCGTTCTGAAATGAAAGCACTTCGTTCAAGTCTGAGCTAAAACATTATATCCATGGCCTGCAAGTGGTCAGACCGAAGACCCAAAAACACTTAGAAAACCGAGAAGGGTTGGGCGTTGTGCTGTGCATTTAAATAAACACCCAACCTAAGAGACAATATGTTCATTAAATTGAGGCATACATATCTGTAGGAAGGTGTAATACTCAACGTGGTGATATGTGTACATTATATAACAGTGAACGTCGTGATATGTGTACATTATATAACAGTAAAATCGTGTTATGTGTGCATTGTATAACAGTGAACGTCGTGTTATGTGTACATTATATAATAGTAAACGTCGTGATATGTGTACATTATATAATAGTGAACGTCGTGTTATGTGCACATTATATAATAGTGAACGTCGTGTTATGTGTACATTATATAATAGTGAACGTCGTGATATGTGTACATTATATAATAGTGAACGTCGTGATATGTGTGCATTGTATAATAGTGAACGTCGTGTTATGTGTACATTATATAATAGTGAACGTCGTGATATGTGTGCATTGTATAATAGTGAACGTCGTGTTATGTGTACATTATATAATAGTGAACGTCGTGTTATGTGTACATTATATAATAGTGAACGTCGTGATATGTGTACATTATATAATAGTGAACGTCGTGTTATGTGTACATTATATAATAGTGAACGTCGTGTTATGTGTACATTATATAACAGTGAACGTCGTGATATGTGTACATTATATAACAGTAAAATCGTGTTATGTGTGCATTGTATAATAGTGAACGTCGTGTTATGTGTACATTATATAATAGTAAACGTCGTGATATGTGTACATTATATAATAGTGAACTTCGTGTTATGTGTACATTATATAATAGTGAACGTCGTGATATGTGTACATTATATAACAGTGAACGTCGTGATATGTGTACATTATATAACAGTAAAATCGTGTTATGTGTGCATTGTATAATAGTGAACGTCGTGTTATGTGTACATTATATAATAGTAAACGTCGTGTTATGTGTACATTATATAATAGTGAACGTCGTGTTATGTGTACATTATATAATAGTGAACGTCGTGATATGTGTACATTATATAATAGTGAACGTCGTGTTATGTGTACATTATATAATAGTGAACGTCGTGTTATGTGTACATTATATAATAGTGAACGTCGTGTTATGTGTACATTATATAATAGTGAACGTCGTGTTATGTGTACATTATATAACAGTCAACGTCGTGTTATGTGTACATTATATAACATTCAACGTCGTGATATGTGTACATTATATAACAGTCAACGTCGTGTTATGTGTACATTATATAACAGTCAACGTCGTGTTATGTGTACATTATATAACAGTCAACGTCGTGATATGTGTACATTATATAACAGTCAACGTCGTGTTATGTGTACATTATATAACATTCAACGTCGTGATATGTGTACATTATATAACAGTCAACGTCGTGTTATGTGTACATTATATAACAGTCAACGTCGTGTTATGTGTACATTATATAACAGTCAACGTCGTGATATGTGTACATTATATAACAGTCAACGACGTTAAATGTGTACATTATATTGTAATAAACTTCGTGATGTGTGTACATGATACAATAGTATAAAATATTTTTTTCAAAAGTTAACGATTAATTTTAAAATAATAATTACCAGCCCTAATATATATATGCGTGTGTGTAATTCAATTTCAAAGTTTGTTATTGTTTTTCTTCCATGTGCCAGTTGAGTTCACGCGTTGACGCCACCCATCGATGTCCACACCCCCTCCCAAACTTCCCCCGGTTTTAAAGCCAGGGAGATCAGTCGGTTTCAGTCTGCAAATGTTTGTCGCGTTTGAACATAATCAATATTTTTAGTTATGTCCCACATATAAGGGATTTATAGTCAAAAACTTTGTTTTTACTGGGGTGTTTAATTAAATCCCTTATATTAACTTCGAAATCTTGTCTCTCTGTCGTCATCTCTGCCGTGATCTCTGTCGTTCACGGTCGGGCGGGCGGGCGGAAAAACAAAAGTAAAAAATGACACACTTCCTGTGATGAACTCGAGCTGAAATTTTGCACATAGACTTGTGTCACCTAATAATGCGTCGGATCAAAATTTCAGATAGATCGAATGTACCGTAATTAAATTAATGCATTTTTATTTTATCTATATATAACTAAATGTAGCGTCTGCTGTTGTTTATGTCCTGATGATAAAAACAACCCGTAAAAAACCAAGTTTTTGACTATAAATCCTTTACGTATGTGACGTAACTAAAAGAATGTTCATTATAACACGCAGCGCAAGACCATCCAAAAATACAAAATTGCAGTTGTGTCGTAAAACGTGTTTAATATACTGCGCACCGATCAGGAATAGGTTTATAAAAAGTGTTGTCAGTAAAATACGCACCTTATTGCGCGACAGAAAGGTTGTTCAATATAATACGCACCGCGACGCTCTATCTCAAAAAATAGCATGATACATAGGAATAAATAAAATAATCTAAAAAATCAATAATTTAATTACGGTACATGCGATCGATCTGAAATTTTGATACATTGTTTTTATCATCGGTACGAAACTGCCTGCAAAATTTCAGCTCGCTATCTTGCGAGCAAGTGGGTTAAAAATCGATCAAAAGTTTTGGCGACAAGCAAGCAAGGTCGGTCGGTCGGTCGGCCGCAGACACCACGAGTTAATATAAAGGATTTAATAAAAGAAAAACCCGTAAAAAACCAAGTTTTTGACTATAAATCCTTTATGTACGAGAAGTAACTAAAAGAATGTTCATTATAATACGCAGCGCCAGACCATCCAGAAATACAAAATTGAAGTTGTGTCGTAAAACATGTTTAATATAATACGCACCGATCAGGAATATGTTTATAAAAAGAGCTGTCAATAAAATACGCACCTTATTGCGCGACAGAAAGGTTGTTCAATATAATACGCACCGCGACGCTCTATCTCAAAAAATAGCATGATACATAGGAATAAAAAAAATAATCTAAAAAATCAATAATTTAATTACGGTACATGCGATCGATCTGAAATTTTGATACATTGTTTTTATCATCGGTACGAAACTGCCTGCAAAATTTCAGCTCGCTATCTTGCGAGCAAGTGGGTTAAAAATCGATCAAAAGTTTTGGCGACAAGCAAGCAAGAAAGCAAGCAAGGTCCGCCGCAGACACCACGAGTTAATATAAAGGATTTAAAAATGAAAAGACCGTGCCGGTCTGTTGGCAAGTGACGTATTGTTCACAGGCCAAGGCAATGAGGGGATTGCGTTGCACAATGCCCAGCCGCCTTTGTTTCCATAGCTAGTGTCAGATACCCATTGCTATTTCGGGACATTCGGGGACACACTTAGACCCTTAGGTACAGCAACCGAGCATGCTTGCCGCTCGACAAAATTCCATCCATGGGGCCGTCCATAAATGATGTCACGGGATTTCTCTCTCGGTCACACTTCGTCTAAAAAACTTAGATCCCCCCCTGTAATATGATGTCACAAAACTTTGGACCCCCCTCATAAAAGCCGTATTTTCTAATTAAAAATTAGCATGTTTCAAATCACTTATTTGTCATTTAAGAATGAATTTAGTTTAAGTTGCACTTTAATATCTTAACACGTGTGAAGCCGTTTAAAAATTCATTAAAAAATTGAAAGGAATCAAATATTTGAGTGGAACTTTTGTTTAAAGTAGCACGTTTTGATGTGACGTCTCATTTCTTAAACCCCCCTCCCCTCGTCACAAATCGTCACACATTCGTGATCCCCCCCTCCCTTACAGGCACGTGACGTCATTTATGGACGGCCCCCGTGTCAGTTACTTCTTTAGCAGTCAATACAAAACAAGAGGATCAATTTTAAAAGAAAGAAAAACCTTAACCTCATGAGATGATATTGTATCTTTTTTCTGGGTCTTTACAGCATCGAAGGTGCTCTTTAAAATTAAAGAAAGCATGAAAGAACAGTTCCGCCATTGACATTGTTGATAGCATACTAATATATATATCCTACTACTAAGTCCTTCAAGACTGCTCTAAAACACATCTCTTCTAACTTTTCTTTCCATATTAATAATCAAACATTTCTCTAACTAAGCAACGGGAAACAGTTCTTTTCTGCTACATTTGTCCAATGCATCTACAGAAGGGTTTATTCACATTAAATTCCATCATGACACCAAATTTACGGGCTAATCTAACTATATAGTAACGATAAAAGCAATTATAAATAAATAAGTCAATAAATAGGTATATCTATCTTATATATATAATTCTCTTCATGGGACCATGCCAGGCAAGTAAGCAGCAAAAATATGTGCAACCGAGCATGACGAATGACCCTCGCTCGGGTCAACTAAACACAGTTAACTGTTGACAAGCAAAGGTAGTGGTGGAGTGGGGCATGTCTTGAGAGCAGCAATGTTTTTTACATTCACTTTCGAAGTTCCTGCTCCGTGTGTATGTATTTCGTAGTATATTGGTTATTACATCCGCCTAACATGCGGAAGGTCTTAGGTTCAAGCCCCAGTGGCAACATATGTTTTTTTTAATTTTTAAAAATGTCAATGCCTATTCTTTTCCCCCCTTTCTTAGCAAACATAATCACCGCTTCGCATTGTCACGGAAAAAAGCTTTGTTCAATGTTATATCAATTCCTTCACCAGGTACCTTTCTGTTTCTATTGGTCGCATATTTCGTTCATGGACGAAGTTGTTGCTCTCCAACTTGGCTTCATGGTTGTAATATTTGTTTATATATTGTGGCGATGTCCTAAATACTTACCATAAATTCTTCGGTGGTGCCCCAACGTTCACTCGCGTTGTTCCCATTTGTTCGTGCTACTGTTTGTGTCCGTTCTCCCCCTCCCGTTTTTTTCTTGCCCGTTCTTTTTCCCCCTTTCTTAGCGAACATAAACACCACCTCTCCAGGCATGCGTAATAGTGTGTACCCTTAGGAGTGTGTACCTCAGTCGCTCAAGCTCAAGCTGTGTCCTCAGTCGCTTTGCTATCTTCTACAGTCGTCTGAGCCATGTTGCCTTTCCATTGTTCTCTTCGTTTGTCCCAGAAGCTTTGTTTTGATTTTGTCCCTTCGTATTGCCATTCGTTTCCTAACCATGGCTACGGCTTCACATATATTTCGTGGAGTCAACGGGTCTTTCGGTGTCGTCGAAATTCCTGCACCAGGTAACTGTCTATTTCTATCTGTCGCATATTTCTGGAAAAATGTCGTCGACGAAACAGTTGCTCTCGAACTTCGCAAGATGGCTGTAAGCTTTGTTTGCGGACATTGGGATAACTATGGCGACGCCCTGTCCGTTGTTCTTACTCATGGAAGCACAGTCATACACTCAGCTCGACAATACGCTGCGTACATGAATACTTCCGGCGTTTATGGTGGCGAGGCTGAAATTGTGGCGATGTCTCAAATACTTCCCGCTACTATCACTATTCACTTCCGAGAACGTCCGCATGACCCTCCTCGAGTTTACAATCCGGGTCAACGTCTCTCCATATCCCTGCTATTTAGCGGTCCTTTGGATCATGGCCAATATGAAGTTCTCTTGCCTGTCACAAACACACGTGATGACCTTCTGGTGCCATCTGTTGACAACGTCGGCAAGTGCACCAACATTAAAGACCCATGTGATCTCCACACTGATCTGACTTCACCTTCACACTCTCCTGTTACTGATGAACATTTACAAACGCCAGAATTTCATTGCAACATTTGCTCTAAACAGTTCACACAAAAATAGAATCTCAATGCACATTTAAAAAAACACTCCAGTGAACAAACGCATTCCATAAAGGACTTTAAATGCACCATTTGTTCCAAAACCTTCCGCCTCCAGAGATATCTCAACGCACATTTAAAAACACACTCCACTGAACGAATGACGCAATGTGACCATTGCCAGCAATGCTTCAAAACAATTCGCACTCTCAAGAAGCACTTACAAACTAAACATGTACATGCAGAAACACATTCAACAACATTTCTTTGCAGCATTTGCGACAAACAGTTTCACGCACACAGAAATCTTACTATTTGAAAAGACATGCCCTTACGAAATCCTTCCAGTGTCAATACACCACTGAATCGTTCACAACATCATCTCTTCTCAACAAACATACAAAAATACATCGCCATGACATCTTCCTTGAGTGTGTACATTGCAAACGTTCTTTCAAACAGTGCCATCTTCTCGCAAACCACATGCACATTCATCGCATTCAACTTTCCGCTGTGTTTCAAGAACACACTGCCATTCCCATCGAGGAACGCAACATTGGACTACCTACCGCACTATGTACTTCTTGCAATGCTCTTCATTGGCCATCAGAGGTAAACAAATCCGGACATTATACTAAGTGTTGTCGTCACGGCAAAGTGTCTTTGCCACCGCTATCCCAAATTCCTCCTTTATTACAAAACCTCTTGAGTGGCAAGAATCCGCTGTCCCGACATTTCTGTGATCATATCAGGGAATACAACTCTGCTTTAGCTTTCGCATCAATGGTCGCCCACATCGCTCAACCACCTGGCCATGGACCGTATGCTTTCCGAATCATGAGCGCCCAGAACACAGACCTGGTGTCGTTGCCCGCTTCTTTCATATCAAACTTCGGGAGTTCCTAACTGACATTCTGGAAAGGAATATTTCGGCAATGTAGTCGCATACATTTTTGTCATTGAGTTCCAGAAACGAGGCTTGCCTCATTGCCATATGTTACTGACACTTGATTCACAGTGCAAAATAAGGACCAAAGATGACATAGACAAATAAGTCTGCGCTGAGCTTCCAAATCCCGAAATACACCCTCGACTTTTCCAAATTGTCACTAAATGCATGGTACATGGTCCGTGTGGCACGCTCAATGCCAACTCACCTTGCATGAAAGACGGCAAGTGCACCAAAAATTTCCCAAAGGACTTCAACGCCGAAACACAAGAAAACACACAAGGGTACCCCATATACCGTCGAAGACAGGGCACAACTGCCATTGTTGGCAAATACGACATCGATAATCGTTGGATAGTACCTTACAATCCCTGGCTTTCTCAGAAATTCAATGCTCACATTAACGTTGAAGTGTGCGCGTTCATTCAATGTATCAAGTATCTATATAAGTATGTCTACAAAGGACACGACGCTGCATCCATTGCACTTCAGAAGGAGCAAGCCGATGGTGTTTTCAAAAATCACGAAATACAAACTTTCCTTGATGGTAGGTATGTTAGTGCTCCTGAGGCTATGTGGCGTTTGAACGAGTACAGTCTTTCAGAAAAATCGCACGCTATTACACGATTACCAGTTCATTTGCCAGAACAACAAGTCGTCTTCTTTCATGAGGGTCACGAAGAACGAGCGCTACAAAGACAGGCCAACAAAAGCACCATGCTCTTAGCTTGGTTTGAACTCAACAAGACCGATCCTGAAGCTGTGGAGTTACATTACACTGATGTTCCCCAACATTACACATTCCAACAATCCTCTGGAAAATGGCAAAAGAGAATTAGAGGAGGCACAAACGTGATCGGTAGAATGCCTGTTGTTGCCATTAACGACACCGAACGTTATTACCTCAGGCTTCACCTTACCCGTTCCGTAGGCGTCACAAGTTTCAACCTTCTACGAACTGTCAACGGCGTGGAATGTAACACTTTCAAAGAGGCGTGCCAACAATTGGGTCTTCTTAAAGACGACAAGGTATGGCATGATACTCTTACAGAGGCATCTCAGATACGAATGCCACCGTTCTTGCGACAACTTGTCGTTGTCGTCTGTGTCTTCGGCGAACCACATAACGTTCCACACCTTTGGGACACGCATAAACTCTCCCATTCTGAGGACTTTCTCAGAACATATTCCACACGCACCGCTTGCATGTATGCTCTCGCAGAAATAAATGACATGCTCCAACCACATGGCCTCAACCTGCACAAATTACACCTACCCCTCACTGACATTCTTCCAATGTGTCATTAATCTTCCGTCTTCGACGCTAAGGGTGAACACTCCCACGCTATGGAACACTACGACAAACTCAACACAGAACAAAAGCTCGCTGTTGACACTTTTTTAGACGCTGCATACAACGACTCCCATCCGCTACAAACCTGCTTCTTCTTAGATGGTCCATCAGGAACAGGTAAAACCTTTGTCTACAAAACCCTGATTCATATAATCAGAGCCAGGGGAGACAATCCTATAACCGTTGCATCAACAGGAATAGCAGCAACATTGTTACCGGGTGGACGTACTGCACATTCGGTGTTTAAAATACCGTTGAAGCTCACTACTACTTCAACATGCAATATCAAACCTAACTCGCAACACGCGCAACATATTCTGCAATCCAAATTGATTATATGGGACGAGGCGCAAATGACACATGCATACGCATTCCAGGCAGTTGACAGGTTGTTACGTGATCTCACAGGTGAGACGCACCCATTTGGAGGGAAAACAATATTTTTGGGTGGCGATTTCCGACAAATACTCCCATTTATTATGCGTGGCTCCCGAGCACTCACTGTCGCCAGTTGCGTTAACAAGCAATCTTTATGGCGTCACATGCATGTACTTACACTGACGAAAAATATGAGAGCTCTTCCTGATGAACAACATTTCGCAAAATGGCTTCTGGATGTTGGAGACGGGACAAATGGAACTCCTGTAACATTACCTTCACATTGTTTTCCTGTTCATTCTGATCCCGTTCAACAACTATATGGCGACCTCGACTTCTCAACTGTCACTTCGGAACAACTCAGTACGCGAGCTATATTAATTGTCACGAACGAAGACTCCCTGCACCTGAATGAACAAGTATTGAAACGTATCCCAACCGACGAAGTAAATTTCACCAGCGTTGACTCAATCGTCACAGATGATCCCGCAGATCAACTTTCATTCCCCGAAGAATTTCTGAACAGTCTTACCCCTACTGGCATGCCTCCGCATAAACTGAAAATTAAAATTGGTTCAGTGGTCATGCTTCTTAGAAACCTCATGACAGCAAGAGGTCTCTGTAAAGGCACTAGACTGACTGTTACCAGCATTCACCTCAACGTACTATAGTGTAAAACTATCGCAGCTGCTACCTCACAAACTGTCCTTATTCCCCGGATATCACTGACTCCATAAGATTCAAATTTGCCTTTTATCTTCTACGCGCAGACAATTCCCTGTGAGATTAGCCTTTGCCATGACAATAAATAAAGCACAGGGCCAAACGTTCAAAAAGATATGCGTGTATCTTCGTAAACCTGTTTTCAGTCATGGACAATTGTATGTTGCTCTCTCCAGAGTTCCTTCTTTTCATTTACTCACAGTCGTTTGCCCAAACCCACCCCATTTGGCCAACTGTGTCTTTCAGGAAGTCTTCACCCATCACTAAATCATTAGCGGCGTATGCTACGCCGCGGGTCAGCTAGTTGTTACTATAAACTTTTAAGTAAGTTACGTGTATAATATAATATATCTAGTAAACAAGTTTACACATGTGGCCCAAAATTAGGAAAAATCTCCTAATCCAGGACGAAACCACCAATTATGTTACGTCCGCAAGTGGTATTGCCTCTAACTACTTTACAAATTAGAGGAATGCTTAAACGGCTCTTTAACACGGAACGTAACACAAAAAGATAGATAAAAACACAGTAACTGGTTTTACAATACTGAATTTCAATACTAACAAATAAATCACAATTAACCACACGATACATGTGGCTAGAACTAAGTAATATGATGGAATAACAGTTAACTTAAAAAATAACAAGTTTTACTTTTAAGTAATGTTAATGATTAAAAGAGATAATAACTCACAATGGGCGATAGCGTTCGCGTTAACAATAATACAGGTAACAAGAACATGTAGCAATGACAATAGTGGTCGGTCTCTCCTGGTACTGTTCTCAATTGCTCTGTAATTCCATCTATCTTTGTTCTCGTCCTCTCTTGTCTCTAATTACCCACTATTTATGCCAAAAACTTTTCGAACTTTCNNNNAGTTCTAGAACAACAACCTTTCCTGTAATTAATTGGATCTAGAACGTTCTGTAAAATACTTGTTAAACGGTCCTATAGGCCTTGTCATAATATGGCGGAAATCTATTAATAGAAATATTGGGGATATATATATCTTTTTAGGTGACGAATTAAAAAAAATTATTAAAAGATGCGAGTCAATATGTTAATATAGGTATATTGAGAAGGAAGTATCTTATCAGCTATTTGTTAACTCTTCGTTAATTTAAGACATCTTATTGGACTTCAACAAGAAAAAACAGTTTCGTAATTTTGCTATCTAACAAGTTTTGAGAGCTTATTGATTTCGACTGTATTTATGCTTCAAAACATTGTTCCGCTAAAATGTAATCTAAAAATAGAACATTACTCAATGAGTTATGACGTTTTCCGGTTTTAGAAATGACAATGTCTATGGGTCGTGTGCGTGGAGTTAAGCACAACGAGGTCAGAGATTTACCCTTTGACCTGTCAAGACGTGAATGTGGGGCACAGTGATAAACTACTGGGATCCGCGAGCAGCCTCTACACGGATTCCTGGCAATTGGAGGAGGGGTGGGTGGTGCCTAACAAGTGCAACATCATGTTTTGTTTATTTGATCAATTTTTGTTAATGGAATGCAGGTATAATGATAAGATATTTTTGTAAACATCGGGTGAGCCAACGGCTATCTGGCGTACCAGCGAGATATCGGTTCTTAAATTATTATTATTATTCCTAATTTTAGGTCGATTTTTTCTTATCCTGTTTATTAAATGCATGATTAAAAACTGGCTGACTTCGATAAAATTATGTAACAAATTGTCTTTGCTCGATTCCGTTCCATCAAACTATTATTTTGTTGTCAATCCTTAAAGAAACCTACACGATGAAAAAATACAAAACATAAGCATTCAAATTCATACATTTATCAAAACAAAATAGGAAATGATGGAAAGGTCACTCGAATCGTTTTACAAACAGCTCTCATAACTAAAATATTTATTTCTATTTTTCTTTTAAAATTCGCATATGATTAATGCACACAGAGATTCCCTGCGTCAAGTTACAAATACTGTAAACGATAAGCCAACTTTCATCTGGTAATATGTTAATATATGTCCAAAATATTTT
This sequence comes from Ampullaceana balthica, assembly GCA_944989445.1. Taxonomy (NCBI): domain Eukaryota; kingdom Metazoa; phylum Mollusca; class Gastropoda; family Lymnaeidae; genus Ampullaceana; species Ampullaceana balthica. The sequence continues at coordinate 454,921 of CALYLW010000631.1, forward strand.
ACACCACAGGTTTGTTACAATGTTATTGAAAATCCGGTGAAGCTAAAGAAAATAGCATGCACCAGGCGCACTTTTGTTGGTTATGTTGCGCACCAAAGGCGCAAGGGTTATTAATATATATGTTTTGTTTAAATCTGAAAAGTCGTAGTAATAGCATAATTACTTTAAAAAAGATAATATTAAAGTTACTATTACATTTCTGTGCTGGATCTTTGAGTGTTTAGTGATTTGACACAACGGGTGAACAAAGCTGGGCTCTCGATTCTTTAGCTATTCCACGCAATACATATAAATTTTTACAATGGCGAAACTAAATCCTCATTTAAGTTTAGCCCGAATGATCATTTGTTCTCATTATTGAATAATGTTTCCAAATTTTAAGACATCCTTAAAATGAAATTTTATAAATGAAGTTTAATGTGAAAATCTCTCACCTTCATTTAAATAATCTTTACCTTAAGGATAAATTCAATTTTGGGCTTAGGTTAACGAAATATTCCCTATTGTTTTCAACAGTTTAAACACGAGGCGATTACAGCACTGCCTGAACTTTTGTGTTGTACTTGTAATAAATGAAGAAGTTCAAAGTTGACGTGTACAGCTCGGCGTGAGCCTTGGCCTTGACCGTGACCTCGTACAAGTTCTGGTACAATCTTCCCTGGGTCAAATCTGGCACAAAGGCGATGGCCAGATACAGAACGATCTTGGGCGTGTTGGACACGATGTAGATGACGCAGATCACGGCCACCTGTTTGATGGCCATCAGCTCTTTGCCGCTGAGCCTGGTCGACCTTCTGGCCAACCCCTGTGCGAAAATACTCTCCTGGGTGTGCTGGATGCGCCTCTGTTTAAAACTCTCCCTGAAGCCGACGGACTCGGACAACGCCTTTGACATGACCACGACGCAAACGACGACGATGACCTCTGTCGCCACGGCTGGGACCGTGTCTCTTCCGATTCGAACGACGTTCTGCACGAGATCACGGTACGGCGAGAACCACACCCGCTGGCGCGTGGCGTTGACCTTTGGATCCATCTGATCTACGACCCCCATGGTGGCCATCACGGGGACATACGTGACGACGGACACAGCACAAATCCCCACCATCGCCCACAGGGTTCTGGTAACAGAAAACACGTGTTTGAACGCAAACGGCTTAACCACGCACATGCATTTAGCCACCGCGAGGTACATTGTGATCAGCACAGGAATCGTGAACAACAAGGTGCGGATGTTTCCGAAATAAACGTTGAAGACGTACGGATCTACATGGAACCAGGTTTTGTAACTCGTCGCCAGTTCCACGACCCAAAAGGCCAGTGACAACCTTTGACCCGAGCGCCGCCAAGCAGCACAGGAACTCGGACGCGGACAGGAACAGAAACGCCACCGTTATCCCGTCGTCCACGCCCATGGCCAGGAACGCCATCGTGTTGATGGCGTTGGTGATGATCCCAAACGCGGACAGCACCGCGTCCACGCAGGTGTACGCCTCCATTATGATGACGAACAGGTCCTGTGTGATCAGAGGGTCTAGCGATGACGTCGCGTTGACCCCTCTGAGGCTCGTCTCCTCGCCTCCAACGACAAATGCATTCATGGCTGTAAAGGTGAGATGATAGTTTTCACCGATGTAAATCTCAGTTGATGGTGTACACTGACGCAAAGCCAGGCTCAACCAGACCTTTTGTTTATGGTTCAGTAGTTGCAGCAACAACAAGAAGTAAAAAAAACGGTTACTATTTGAACTATTTCACTGTTGGTTATAATTCAGATTTCACCGTTGACAGTGAGGCTATTGATTCAACTCATCTAAAATCCAACACTAAAAATCTTGTCTCTGTCCCATGATTGTTATTATAATTAATTTTTTAAAGAAAGAAAGAACCTTAAAATAAAAAGGAAAGGAAGCTAAATTTCTCATGCTTAGAAAAAAAAACCATACACAAATTAGTTTCTTGCTCCCTCAAGTGAATTATTCAAAATTGTTTCTCTTTAGTTTACATCTATATATTATTCAATATACATAATTTGCCATGTATGTCACATCCCGTCTGTCCTGTCCGTGATGTTACTAATTTTAGAAATCAGCGCATCAAATTACTGCACACAAAATAACTCTTCTCGAACGCCCGCATAAAATTGTTCAATAGGGAAATAAATGAATAAAATAAAAATAAATAAAATAAATGAAAATTCTTTTTTACGTTATTTTTTTTAATCTGATGTGTACTTATTTTAAAAACTTCCGTCATTTTAGACGGGTAATACACTAGTTCAAATATAACATTTTTGAGGTGCGCATTATTCTGTAAACTAAAAAGCCGTACGTTTTGGTCAATTCCACACACATCAAACTCGTCATAAAAACTTAGCAAATAAAAAAGATAGTCACGAAACAAACCATAATTTCGTTTTATTAACCTGTTAGCCTTAGTTATTAAACAAACATCAGCTATACTTTCAACAAAAAGAGAGAGAAATAAACACTTAAAGATGTCTAGATTTATACTGAATGTCTTTGCAGAAGAGAAGAATGCTGGGGGCTGGGAGATATTTTAATAATAGATTGGCAAGGATTTGTTCCCGGGGCCTAGGGCGTCCCTGAGTCACCCAACTCCGAATGGGTACCTAACACTATTTAGGCGGCTGGGTAATGCGTGAAACCCACAAAGCCGTGGCCTGTGAACGCAGCATCACTTGCCAACAGATCATCTATCATGGTCTGTGGACGCAACTATCTTCCGCATAGAAGGAGCGTCTGTATAGATAAGAAGAAGAAAGAGATAGATTGAAACTTCCCTAACGATTCTTTCCCTTAACATTAAAATTATCATTTGAATTAAATTTCTTTGAGCATGTGGAGTTTAATTTTAGAGTCTCCATAAATGATAACCGAACAAATAAGCAATGTAAGGTTTTATTGGATCATTGAACGCATCAAGTGTTTTGCTTAGTGTACAAATGCTTCCGTTTTTTGTAATGATTGCGTGAAATAAGAATTACGAGCATCATCGTCACTATCATGTGTGGCACTCTCCAGGAATAAAACAACAGAATGTTCTGTAATCACTCAGTGACAATTTTGAGAACCACGAAACTTATAATTTCCCTTGTTTATGCTAATCTTTAATTTTGTATTTACCAAACGATTTCTCATGCGTAAGATTTCGCATGGGTTAAATCCGATTACGACCTAAATAAATATTTGAAAATGAAATGAACACAGACTCTGCATTAATGTCCACCATTTATACACTGATGTTCAACGATTGATAATTGAGTACCTTTGAAATTTATATCATTTCTAGTACTTTGTTTTCCACCATGGCCATGTTTATGAAAAATAAACAGGCCAACATAACTTAAAATGATAGACATTGGAAAATTGAAAATATTTTGTTATATAATTATTTTATTTATTTCACCATTCACCTTTGCGTGCTCAAACAAAGAAGATTTATAAAAAGATTAAAAAACATCTTCTATTTTTCGTCAAATGCATAAAAAATTGATAAACAAATATGAATTGTTAACCCACGTTATAATTGTTTAATTTCCTCCGGCTCCGATGTCGTCATTTTTGAACTCCCAGCACTATTTGTCGACGCGTGGCTGATTTAATCAGACTCATAGATGTCTCTATTGATGTATATTGATGTGTCAACACCAGTTGGATTGTCGATATTTCTTCACAGCAGAAGAGTTTTCATTGAGCGTCGACCAATGTGGGCTGCTTTCATAATTGTGTGTATTGTTTTTGAACCAGATTCCATACACCCAAGATAACAATAAGTAAACTAGAAATGATTCAGTTATCAATGCATTTATTAAATTTATTTTATATTTTTTTATACAGAAGATTACTCCATCTTACGTTCTTTTTATTTGAACACACAGACCATGATAGCCTGTTTGGAAGTGAGGCATCGTTTACAGGCCACGCCAATGTGGGGATTTTGTGGCACAATGACCAGTCGCCTTTCATTACCCTAACTAATGTTAGGTCACCATCATAGCTGGGTGGACTCAGACTCGCCCTCCGACAACGGACACAAGGTCCTGGTCCCTGCCTTGACAAAGGCCCGAACCCGCTGACCTCGGTTCGCCAGCCCAGTGCGCATGCCGCTCGACCACCGTTATCAACAACTAGACCATTGAGAACCTGAACTTCCAACGTCAAGGCTACAAGATGTTATTGAAACCTCTAATTTATAAGGCGGAAAGAACACCACATTGGGACATAGCAAGTTTTTATAAATAATGCTCTATGTGTTTTCCCTGAATCACAAAATTTAACAGGACAGCCTTGACTGATTTGGAATAGACTGTGCTTTGTAAATCTCGGAAGAGCGTTCCAAAATTTTAGTGCCGCTGATTCAAAGATGTGCACGACAACTGACTTCCTTCCGTGTCCATCAACTCTGGCATCTTTCAGAAGCGACTGCTTAAAGGAACGCTGCAGTATTTTGTTATTTCCCGAAGCCTCTGCAGTCGGTTTTGAGCCGATCCCAACAGACTATTGTTGAAGTAATCCTATCTTGATTGTATTAAGGAAAATTAAGGAAAATGCTTCATCATTTGGTGTTATCTTATTCAGTTGAGGACGGAACTAAACCCGGGGACACGAAGATGTAAGAATTAAGCCTTGACCACAAACTTATGCAGGAGTTTGTCATGAGATAACTGTCGATATAGTTGCCGGGATCTCTGACGGCGTTGGATAAGGAGATGTCAGAAGTGCCATCTTTTAACGATGATATGGCTACTTTTTAAAGTTTTGCGCCAGAGTCACCAATAATTCCTTCAGTCTTATCATTGTTCAATTTCAACATTTTTGACCCCTGTTAGGTCTCAATGTTAGTGGGATTGTTGCATTGCTCTCCGCTTGCATACAAGACACTAATAAAGGACACAATGATATATACTTCAACTGATTATTACGCTGTACAAAACTGGATGTCCTGCCTGGACAGCAATTATATCTTTATAGTCAACTGGCTGTACACCAACTCGACACTATAGTTACTTCACAAGCATGGCCGTCGGTCCAACGCAACCGCTCCTGGGCGACGTTAAAAACCTCAACTCTGTCTTAATGCAACTCTGCAGCTACCCGGTCTCGCCAGACCGGTCTGACTGCACAACTCTCTGCCAACTGGTCTCAATTGACCCTGGCGTGTCCTCTGGTGACACAGCCATGTGACCCACAGTTCACTAAAACATTATATTCATGACTAGTGTCCACTCCAGTCAACAAGCATTCACCCACAGTGATTCTAATACCCCTGACAATCCCATCCATGATTTTACAAAAAAGACAGCAGCCTTCTGTACAGCCTGTACAGCACTAACAGCTTAGAGGATCGGGTTAAAAAACTTCTGTAAAGCTGTTATTCGCAATTTGCAAGATATACCACAATCTTCAAAGATTGCTCCTAGGTTGCTCGTGTCTATGGAAAAAAAAAGAAGAGGTCCTAAAACTTAGCCTCCTGCGGTACACCACTAGATAGAACAGTTCGGTTTTTTGAAGAAGACTCATTCGCCACAATGTGACGTGTTCTGTCTGGCAGGTAAGATGTCAGCCAGCGAAATGCATTTCCAGCGACGACAACCTCATTCAATAGTAATGACATCAGATCAACACCCAAAGCAGCACTGAGTTCATGTAGGACCAAAATTGCGCGCATCTTGTCATCGCCTGACACAATTACGTTTCTGTGGATCTACTTCAGCTTGTCATCTCCGCTTATGGATACGATGATGAAGTCAATCAAATGTATTTTGACTGAGCAATATCAGCTGAGTTTTTATTCCACAAAAGACAATGGAGTCCGTGTAAAATGTGGCATCCTGTAGTGTTTTAATTAGGTCACTACAGACATGTTGTTAAGTCAGCTAACCTGTCAGAATCTAATCAGCCTAATCTCACCTGTCAGAATCAAATCAGCCTCATCTAAACATTTAAACAACTGCCCAATACCCTGATATGGATGAGAATTTATTTTCGGAACAATCAATCGTACTTTTCTTTGACTGTTTAGCACAGCTGATCTGTGCTATACACTACGCTATACGTTTTATGTTATTATGACTTAAATGTTTCGTCTTGAATGTTTAATACGGTAAGCCAAGATTCTTGCTATGTCACAGCATTAAACAAGTTCTCAAAGTATTATTATTATTATTATTTCAATTATTTGCACAGACAAACTTCTCGTAAAAAAATTAAACTAGAACAGTGCAAAAACGTATGATTATTGACACCCATTCAATTTTAAACTCATCTCTTAAAAAAAAGAGAATTGTACGTTTTTAAAAATATTATTTAAAATAAAATAGTGTTACGTCAACTTATCTCCCCCCCCCCTTTTTAAGTAATACACCACCACCCCTTCTGAAGAAAACTATATTTAATGAATTAATTAATTTGAAGCCTATAAGGATTAAAAATGTATCCGTTACGACGAAGAAAATTAGCATTATTGTTGAAATCAAAGGAAAACCAAATCAAAGTCCGCTTACCGTAATATATAAGACACCATCCTTAAACCAAAGTCACTCTGTAGTCATTGTTCAACTACACGATTCTACTGTCATTTTTCTAAAAAAAACTAAATCTTTTTCTGCATCCTATACATTTGATTCCTTATTTCAGTCAGCCGATCATTTCATCCAGTGATGACGATTTTAACTTATAGCGTACAATACACTTTCATACTAGCAAAATACCCGCGCCTTTCCAATGAAGCCCTAGGTGACATTCGAGGAATTAGCGCATTTGAACTTGAACTTGAACTATTCCTTAACCCGTCATTGGTTCGTTGGGGCACCATCGTGAGCTGCACACTATCTCACGCCATTTGTCCCGGTCCTGTGCTGCCTTGTGAGAGTCGCTGAATGACAGGCCGGTCCATTCTTTGATATCGTCTTCCCATCTCTTCCTTTGTCTTTTCCTTCCGCCCTGGACTGTGCCTTGCATTATAGTCTTTGCGAGACGCCCAGATCTTGCCACGTGTCCGTATCATCGTAGTTTCCTCTTCTTAATTGAGGTGTGAAGGTCCTCGTAGGGGCAAATGACAGTACTTATTTTGTGGCGGACCGCTTCGTTTGTGATGTGCGATGTGTATGAGATGTTCAATATCTTTCTGAAACATCTAATCTCTAGCGCATTTAATCTTCTTTGGAGGTCCAAGCCTCACAACCATACAAGAAGATAGACATCGCCAGAGAGCGCATTAGTCTGATCTTTGATCTCAGAGGGAGTTTCTTGTTTTGCCAGATGTGCTTTAGTTTACTCAGTGCTGCCATTGTTTGTGCCAATCTGGCAATAACTTGAGTAACATATAATAGAGAACCCTTTTTTGGAGGGTTAGTGTGGATATCTCTATCTTCTCTAGCTACTTGACACTTGTTCCTCTGATACTCGTACTCGTGAATCATTGGACAACAATCCGCAATTCAAGTTTATTGTTTTATTTGCTTTTAATAATGCCTTTCTCAATCTGATTTTGTCTTGGTCTTCTAAAAGTCTAAATCTATTCCTCTGACGCATTCCGTACACTAACTCGAATACCAACGGAAAGCTCATTTAAAAGAAAACGACATTCTGGGTTCCGGGGCACCAAATGGTACATTACGTAAAATTCAAACATCGTTAGCGTTTGTAAGTTAACTGTAAGGTATGAACATGCTGTTTGTCATGATTCTACATACACAAAAAATAGTTATGATTCAATAAGAGATAGGGATTTGCCATTAAAATAGTGTATATTCGTAGTTTGATCACTCTTTGTTGAGTTTCCAATGGTATTTTGCGTGGCTTTTATGAAGTTCATGCACCAAAATTTATATCAAATATAAAATTAAAATAAATAGTTGTTCTACTAAAAAAATCTTTGTTAAGTCTTTCAACATTAAAGAACGTTGTAAGAAGCAAACTTACTGAAAGCAAAATAACAATTTTAGTAATTGTGTGTGTGTAAATAAAGACAAAAAACAAATAGGATCATCTACAAACAATCTTATCAAAACCTTGCATGCAGCTATAATACAAAACTGTTAGAGAAAAGTGATATGTCTTACAGAAGTGGACTACAATAAAGCTTTCAAATAAAATACCAGATCCACAGCGATTGTGTGGATAAAACAATAAATTTAAGTTCAATTACTGGACCAATAACCAGGTAAACGTGTTGGCTAATGCCTTGATCAGTACAAATAAATAAACACAAATGTAAATTTAATTTAAATACAAAATGTTGCATACTATACTATGGCACAAAATAATTTAAGTAGATATTAAAAATACATAGCAATAATACAGGATAGCAGAAGAGGAAGGAAGTATAAAACGCTGCAGTTAAAAAACCAAAACTGCAAAACGATTTATACAGCTACATAGAATTGTGAAAGTTGTTCAATCCTTATGGAGTCAACGAACCAAATATTTTTTTAAAGTGAAAAGAAATTTATTGACGTAATTAAAAACTTATAATTGAGAGGAAGAAACAAAAAAAATTTATACTGATTTGTAAACATGAACAAAGTTATTTCATTTCAAATATTTAGTTTCCTAAATAAGGCAAAAGGATGACTTACGGGACGTTATAAAAGTATGATTGCTAACTGGAAACTGAGTAGTCAAAGTAAGACGATTATATCCAACACAAAACAAAATATCAGTAAGCGGCCGTTCACATGTTATGTAACGTCGAATCGGGAGGGGGAGTGGATGCAAATTTGTTATTTTTGTTATATTGTGGAGGGTAAAACAAAAATGATATTTTTTGCGTTATATAATATGTGAACGGCCCTTAAAGCTGTTATCAGACCAGTAGTGATATACCTGGAAAGTAAGTACTCAGCGTGGGGGGGGGGCGGGAAACTTAAAAATGATTCTTTAACCAGTTCGATAAATAGATTACTTTCTCCTCTCTATGACAAATAAATTTTTAAAAAAACAAAAACAAGGGGAAACATTTGCATGGCAGCAGACACTGAGTAAAGAAAATTTGGGGAAGCATCTGCAGCAGCTGGGAAGTTAGTTAGAATTGACGAGATCCACAGCTCTTCAACTCTTCTTGTGTACTGCATTTATCTAGCTGTATGAATCTGTTGTGTGTTTCTTAAGCAAAGCTATTCATTACGCAGTTCATATATAGCCTCGAATCCATGTTTGCAGGGAAAGAGCAAAGGAAGACAATCCCTCTTCAAGGGTTTATCTGCTCATAAATTTTAGGTTACAAGTATCGGCATGTTAACCGGAGACCACTGACAAATATAAGTACATTTCATTAAGAAGCTTGCAATTGGCCAAGATGTATAAAATCTCGATAGTGTCCTCTACAAATTCCTCATCCACTTATCCAGAATATTTTAGATGTTATTTATTTTTTATTTGATAGAGTTTAGAGGCTTCCTAAAAGTAAATGGAAAGTTACGTAAATTTACTTAAAATACATTTGTTTATACCGAGGAAAGCGTTTTCCGAAACGTTTGCACAAGGGTTTCGGATGTTATTGTGTGGAATTCGGGGGTGGAATGGGTTCCCTGATTAAACCAGGAAAACCAACACAGTATCAAATATAAAAGCTCTTTTTAAAAATGCAATACTATAAAAAAATCTATAAATAAGTGTAGGACGCAATAATCTTAAAAGAATGAAGGAGCGTCTGTCATAGATGAGATAAGATCATTATTAAAGGTTTAAATGTATTTTCTCATTAACAGAGATTGTTTTTATCCCTTGTAATCTATTAGATGCTCTGCTTACGCACGGCCATAACGTGGTGTTGTTCAATTTTTATTTTGACTGCAACTTAACATAAATTGATCTTCTATATAAATTGTCACATTGCTTGTGTATAAATGATGAAACCTTTTCTTGAATAAAGTGCTATAAAAATGTAAACATGTTTAAATTTCTCTTCACGTTACAGTTTGACACAACTATACTGCAATATGTTAACTGAACAATTATTCGTTTTGCCGGAGTAAAACATCATGTAATCGAATCATAGGACTTCACCCGTGGTAAAAGTTATTGTTCTTTGATATGAGCTACACCGCATCGATACACCCAATAAACCGCTTAAGGCTGATTAACTCTCTTAGAAAATCACTATTACAACATAAAATTTGAAGAAAAAAAATAAAATCTTTAAACAAATTTGTTTAATGTACAGCTAACAGGTTATTGATTTAATTATCATTAATTAGTGAACAAAATAAGCGCGAAACTGCAAACAGGCTTATATATAGATAACTTGCAAACAGTGTATGAGTGGGCCTGAAAGGATGCAACAAAACAACAAACGTTTCGGCAAAGAACCTTCCTCAACGAACAAATAGTACACATATAAAACGAATATAATGAAATAAAAAAAATAAAAACTTAGCTGCGGTGAAATCCAAAGAGTCCAGAGGAGAAAAATTATCATTAAGGATTATTTTATTTTAGAACAAATCAATGAATGAATGATTTATTACATAGCACCAACACTATCCATGATGTACTAGCATGTTCATTGCAATCTCATGTTCAACTATATCAAATAAAAAAAGTCTTCAAAATTTTGAGAAATTTTTCATTGTTTTCACCCTTTTTCAAACATTTCGGAAATCTTTTCCACAATTTTATTGTGGTAGATTTAAAGGAGCGCGCACGTCAGGGGAGTTAATCCTGTGTCCGTTAACTCCGGAACTTTCAGAATGAATTGCGCAGAAATATAACATTAAGAAAAGAAGAACTTTTGTCACACATGTTTTATTGGTTTTGAAAATTAAAAAAAAACATATGAGGAAAAGTCTCTCATTCAATATAATTATGTGTCATTGCTACAGGAAAAATTGTATTTTGTTAAATAGATCCCTACAAATAAAATTAATATAAAATTAACTTTACAGCATAATAATAGTATTAAAAATGCCTAGAAGATAAGCACTGAATTTTTTTTTAGAAGCAAGAGATCGAAAGTAACCATTGGCTGGAGCTATTACTAAAGAATAAAAAAAACAAACAAACAAAACAACATCAATTTATGTTGTCAAAATAAGTATGTCTGCAACAGACAAACAAATCTGAAAAGTATTGTGTCAAATTTTTTTTTCGGTTCTGTAACATGACATTTACATGTAGTTAATCAAAATATATAGATGAAAAAGTCTAGTTAAAAATTATTCAGGTACAAAACATAGATTTTCTACTTGTTACTACAAGTTTACTGCCTGTTGAACCCAATCTGTATATCTTGATGATAATTTTTAAAAAATTGAATTCACTTATCATTATAAAAAAAATATTTGTTCACAAATTTAACTAGAGAAGAAATATAAATTTAAAAAATATAATAAAAAAGGGGCCGTCCATAAATGACGTAACGGGATTTTGGCCGATTTTGTAACACTTCCCCCTCGTCACACTTCGTCACGAAAACGTAGAACCCCTTCCAATATGACGTCTACCAAATAAAACATTGATAAACTAGAACAAATTCAAAAAAGAGCTGCCGGATTCATTACTGGAGAGTATTCAAACTGACAAGAGAAACACCATTAGTTGAAACACTAAACCTTGAAACACTAAAGGATAGAAGAACCAAGAGTAATGTAGTAATAATACATAAAGCAATTAATTCTAATTTAGAAATACAACACAAAGATAATTTAATACAACCCTCAGATAGACATAGGGATAAAAACACCTTCCTTATTCCGTATGCAAGAACAAACACATACACATTTTCTTTCTTCCCGTCCAGAATTCGGGCGTGGAATGGGATGCCTGAAGAAATAATGATAATAATAATAATAATAAATTGATAATTTTTATAGCAATGTATCCCAGCAAGGAGCCGGCTCACAGCGCTTTACATGGAGATAATAACATTCATATAATAATTAAATGAACATTCCCTTCATAATAACCACATAAATGACAGTACGTTACACATAAGCTACGTTAATAATTAAAAAGTAATGTTGTTTCTTTAATTTTGAAAATAAATTTTGAAAACATGCGTCTTAAGTGCTGTCTTGAGGGACTTGGTAGATGAAATACTCCGGATGTGTAATGGCAGAGAATTCAATTGAATGGCTGCACAAAAAGAAAATGACCTTTCACCAAAAGTTTTAGTTCGTGTCTTAGGTACACAGAGAATGCATGTGTCTGCAGAAGAGCGTAGCTGACGACTTGGTGAGTAGACCGACAGAAGCTCAGTAAGATAAGAAGGGCATGAGTCAGAAAAGAAGTTGTGACAGAGAACAGCCAGTTTCTAATCAATTCGGGCTAAAAGAAGTGAGTAAAATAGCGGAGTAACATAGTCATGTTTTTTTGCCTTTAGAACTAATCTGGCAGCTGAATTTTGAACTTTCTGTAGTTTTTCAATGCATTGTTTTGGCGCACCTGACAGAAGAGAAATGCAGTAATCCATACGAGCTAGTACAAGAGCACAGACTAGAGTTTTTGTTGCACAAACTGTTAAGTATTGACGGATTGAGCTGATCTGACAAATGACAGTGTAGGCAGAGCGACAGATGTGATTGATGAAGTTGTTGGTAGACATGTTGTCAGAAATAATATAGCCAAGATTCCTAGTCGATGTTTTGAACAGTATATCAGAACTAGCCACCTGAATATAATGTGGAAGAGACAAAGTACTGCGTGATTTATTGTTGCAGAATAGGAGTGCTTCTGTCTTGTCATCATCCAGTTTGAGCTTGTTGAAAGCCATCCAAGACTTTACTTCACCAATGCACTCTTGCATCAATTTGACAGTGAAGTCAATATCGGATGGATCAGTGTGAGTGTAAAGCTGAGTATCATCTGCAAATGATTACCTTTTAACTGAATGCTTTTCAAGCAGTAGAAGTAGTCGCCTTGTATACAGTACGAACAGTACCGGACCCTAAACGGAGCCCTGAGGCACACCATAAACCAAGTCAGCTCTGTGAGAGATATAGCCATCTACTGATACCAACTGTGATCTGTTTGATAACCAGGAAAACCAACACTTTATCAACATTGAAAACTCTAATAAGAATGCAGGACTAGACACAAACCATAGATAAGCGAGGAAGCAATAATCTTCTGTATAGAATGAGCGTCTGTAACAGATAAGATAAGATAAGACGTCACAAAGCTTAACCCCCCCCCAAGACGTTTTTTCTAAATGAAAATTAGCATGTTGCAAACTACCTTTTGGTCATTTAAGTATGCATTTAGTGCAAGTCTGTACTCTAATATCGCAACACGTGTGAAGCACTGAAAATGTCGTTAAATAAATTGAAAACAATCTAATATTTAAGTTGAACTTTAATTTAAAATTGCGCGCTTTTTGATGCGACGTCACATTTCTGAAACACCCCCCCCCCACTTTCTCGACACACTTTGTCACAAATGCGTAACCCCCCCCCCTTCCCAAGGCGCGTGACGTCATTTATGGACGGCCCCATATTTTAAAAAAAATGAAATATCAATTTCGCATGGAATCTTATCAATGAATCTCCAATTGTAACTTGGAGAACTCAAAGCTTATGGAGACTTGTCATCTATAATTTAAAAGCAGACTGCAAAATTCATTACAGTTGACTATCCACAATTGACAAGAGTAACACCATTAGTTTAATCACTGAGTTTAGAAACACTAGAGGATAAAAGAACAATGATCAAAGTAGTTGTAATGCATAATGCATTAAATTCTTACATGGAAATGAAACACAAAATTTATCTAATACAGCGCTCAGATGGACATCACTTTACAATGTTATTGTTTCTTTTGCGAGAAAAACTGATAAAAGTTATCCTTCTTCCCGTCGAGCCTTCGGGGGTGAAATGGGTTGTCTAAATGTTTGCTACATAGTCCATCAGAACGTTTGGCGCTACCTTCTAGAGATTGCAACGTTTTTAAAACATCAGTTCTAAGGAATTTTAATTTTTTTTTGTTTTTTGGTTTTTTGTTGTTGTTGTTGTTGTAAATGTGTGAGACATCTTATTTCTTTGTTGAAAGCTTATATATAGTATCGGATAACACTGTAAAAATGAGGAAATCCGTTTAGATAATGACATGTCTCATGATTGAACATTTACCTGACACATAAATGCAAACGTGGAGATAAACGGCATCTACGTCAGCCAGCTTCTCCTGTTCAACAAATTGTTCATTGAGCCAATATAACTTTTTCATTAAAACACCCTTGGTATTTAAAAAAAAATCATTTTATATCATGATGATACACAAACTTATGTCTTATGTTACCGGCTGGTTAAGCCCACCCCCTACCCCTCACCACCACACCTCTCTTTATCACAATGGAGTCAGAATGTTTAAACTATAATTAAACTCATGACCTACTTAGCGCTTTGTTCGTTACGAACGGAAGATAATCTTAGAAAATGTGTTGACTTCAAATCCATATATTGAAATATATTGACTCATTTATTACTCGTGTAGCTTTTTTTTTAAACAGTTGACCCAGTAGGACTCAGTAGGACTCAGTAGGACTATCCATGATAATATTTTTTGTAACACCCAAAACAAAAGGTTTCACTTCCAAGAATCAATTTAAAAAACATCTATGCCTTCATGTGGTTGGTTTTCGTAAAGCTCTTACATATTATCATTCATGTCAAACATATTTGTACAGCCAACACCATAATATTTAAGAACAATTAGATGCACTTTGATTTTTTCATGTTAATTTACTTTAGCAGAACAAAGAACTGAAAAGTGCAAATTATAAATCTGTGGCCGTGAACAATAACCCTTCTAAATAATCAATAAGAGGTGCTAAATTTACTTTGCATGAGTTAAATAATATTTGAATAAAGATTGGAAAAAAGCATACACCAATTCATTTTCTTAGATCGAACACATAAAATAACTAATAAATGCTACAGTATATTTCCGGGCTCGTTGCCGAATACCAAACTTGATCTCAGTACAAATGTTTCAAAATGGAGTCAACAGGTGCAAGACTTATCTTCGAGAATTCTACATTTCCCTAGTTGATATTCACCAAGTAAAAGAATAGCAGTAATGAATTCCACATTTCACCAGATTCTAGTAACCAAGTGAAAGACATATCATTAGGGAATCCACATTTTCACAGATTCTAGTCACCAAGTAAAAGACTGGCAGTAATGAATTTCTCATTTCCCCAGATTCTAGTTGCCAAGTAAAAGACTAACCGTCATGAATTCCACATTTCCCCAGATTCTCGTCAACCACAATGAATTTGTTATTCTGATGGGGATTTATACGTGTGTCGACATGGTCGTGTCAGTTATGGGGGTCATCACTAACACTATCAATACTAGAACCTTCGTGGCCATGGGTGCAGACGACGGGGTAACCGTGTCGTTTTTATTTCTCTCTGCCTCTGAGCTTATATGCTGTGTAGCGGCGTTAGGACAAAAAATCTCAATGGCATTTTGGGTATCTGAAATGGCAACCGATTACAAAACATGGTTTAGTATCGATCCATATGTAATCAACGCATTTTTTGGGAATATCCGTGCCTGTCTATTTGAAATACCAATACTGATTACCACCTATCTATCATTGGCTAAATGCATGTGTGTGGTGAGGCCTCTTAGCTTCAAAAACATCTTCACTTTATCCAGAACTCACTGGATAATGGCTGGAATATCCATGTTTTCCATCCTCTCGTACATACCGATATTCGCTACCATGGCAACCACCGAGAAACTTGACGCAAACATCAACAGAACTCGTCACGTGATCTGGTTCTCTCCTAATCGTGACGTCGTGAAGACCGTCGTATGGATGTCACGTGATACGTTAACGGCCATCACATCAGAAGTCATAGTAGCCATTTGTCTTGTCGTCATGGCTAAGGTTTTGTCCAAATCAATCAGATTACGAGGTCGTTTGAAATCTGGAACATTTTCTGATACATTTGTTACAAACAATTTAACTTTTAAAACAGATTCTACAACTTCGACAAAGCTCAGTGGGAAAGAACTTCAAATCATACGGCAGGTGGCGCTGATTGCTGCGGTTTTCATAGCAGGCAACTCCCCGAAAGTTGCTGTCTTTTTTGCTGTCTCTCTTGTTCCCGACTTCACTCCTTTGGGAAGATATCAAAATTTATATGACGTCACCATTAAAGGCAGAGAACTCTGTGAACTGATCGCGTCGTCTGTAAATATTTTCATCTATTATAAATTCAACTCAAAGTTCAGACAGTGTTTTAGATCATAATCGAAATTCCTAAACGGTGATGCTGTAGGCGATTCATACATTTGTGTCGTTTCCTTTCTTAGTCGGAACAATTTAAATCTTTATATCATTCATTTTACCTGACATAAAAACATATAAATGTCTTCACATCTGCAATCAAGGATTTATTATTTTTTTACTGACCGTGAGCAACTGTCAGTATTGAATTTTCCATACATGATAATGCCCCTACTAGATGTTTCAAAGCGTTATTGGTAAAAGAAGAACTGGTATATCGTCTTTAACAATGCGGATGTCTGAATGACCTTAAAATGAAAAACTTTCGAAACATCTAAAAATAAAGAGAAAATTCTATGTACCTTTATCGGGTGATAATATAATAATAATTTTTTTTTAAAGTATAATTTAAAATAAGACGATTTTAAATCCTTTCATTGTATGTTTAAGAGTTTGTAATGTGTAGAAATAAATATTTGTAGAACTATTAATATAATTTATTTCATTAATAGGTTCGAGAATATGATTTTCTATATTTTGTGCGTCCTGTTTGTCTTATCCCTGTATCTTATCTTATCTATACAGACGCTCCTTCTATGCAGAAGATAATTGCGTCCACAGACCATGACGGATGAACTGTTGGCAAGTGATGCAGCGTTCACACTCCACGGCTTTGTGGGTTCCACGAATTACCCAGCCGCCTAACTAATGTTAGTTACGCATATGGAGCTGGGTGGACTAAGGGACGCCCTAGGCCCCGGGAACAAATCTTGCCTTCACGTGGATTCGAACCCGTGACCATCAGTACGCCTGTCGAGCTCTCTGTAGATATTACATACGCCCCTTCTATACAGAATATTATTGCGTCACTCGCTTATCCATGGTTAATTCCCAGTCTTGCATGTTTATTAGAGTTTTAAATGTTGAAAGTGTTTAGGTATTTCTGGTTTGTTCACGTGAAATTCATTTCAAACCATGATGACAGATGGAAATAAAGAGGATTCATGTGTGTCTATTCATTCGATTTATCTTATCTTATCTTATCTTTTCTTATCTGTTTACAGACGCTCCTTCTATACAGAAGATTATTGCGTCCTACGCTTATCTATGGTTTGTGTTTAGTCCTGCATTTTTATTAGAGATTTAAATGTTGATAAAGTGTTGGTTTTCCTGGATTCTTCAGGCAACCCATTCCACGCCCGAATTCCGGACGGGAAGAAGGAAAACTTTTATGTGATTTATAAAGTGTTTTTAATCCCTAAGTCTATATAAGTTTTGTATTGGGTTGTTGATTCGTCGTACTTCCATGATAGAGTTTAATACATCGGATATTATTCCTACTTGGCTCTTTGTTCTTCTATTATTTAGCGTTACAATGTTTGTAATTTAACCGATAGTTTTACTCTTGTCATTTATTTAAATTCACCAGCAATAAAGCTTGCAGATTTTAAAAAAAAATTGTCCTATTTTAAAATCATTTATATTAACTTCACCGTCTTGTCTCTCTCTGTTTTGATCTCTGTCATCATCTCTTCGTCTTTCGGTCGGGCAGATAAACAAAAGTCAACAATAACACACTTCCCGTGATGCTATCGAGCTGAAATTTTGTACATAGACTCGTGTCACATAACAATGCATTGTATTAAAATTTCAGATCGATCGAATGTACCGTAATTAAATTAATGCATTTTTAGTTTATCTCTATATAACTATTATGTAGCCGTCTGCTTTCGTTTACATCTCACGGGTCACTTTAGTTAACGCCAGCCATCGATGACCAAATCTCGAGTTCTACACCAGGGGGAGTTCACTCAGTTTCAGTTTGAAATGTTTGTCGCGTTTGTACATAATCACTACTTTTAGTTATGTCTCATATATAAGGGATTTATAGTCAAAAACTTTGTTTTTACGGGGCTATTTAGTTTATAAGCCTTCTTTGGTGGATGCATAGTCTAGTATTGGTCTGACGAATGTAATGTAACATTTTAGATGTATTTTCTGATCACTATTGTAAGTTTCATAATTTTTAAACCTAAAGTTTGGTTGGGTTTTCTAATTACTTCATTAACTTAAGTATTCCATGAGGATTCTCATTTATTATTACATGTAAGTACTTTGCATCTTTAGCATCGATTAGCTGATTTACGTGAATGAAATAGTTTGCATTTATTTGTTTTTATTTATTTGATACACTTAAAAGTGTAAATATATCCTTCGGTAATCTGACAACGTGTGTGATTCTTCTACGTTTTTTGTTGTTGTTGTAAGCATAGCAGATATTGATTGTGGATAAAAATTGTTTAGCAAGTATATCATTTTATTCAAAGAAACCTTGCTCAGCCGATATCCATATTAATAAGTATTTGTGATATATAAAGAAATCTTTTTTTAATGTAATGTAAATGCAATTTCACTATCATGTTTCAAGATAATAGAAAAAAAGACAACTATTTTATAAATTTTAAAAGAATATCCGTTCTTTATTCTGTTTGATTATCTGAAATGTATCTCGTACAATAAAACGTGATGTACCTAGTTTATTATATTAAAGGTTTAAAACGCCTAAATTATTTTAATTTTTAAAAATGTTTTTGCTGCGGCCTCTTCTTTGACCCACGATTTTTATTTTTTTTACAAACCATTCACGTAACAGAAATAAAATATATGTACCTACTTTTATCCTAATAAATAGTTGTTCGGCTTTATCTTCTCACATGAAAGGTATAAATTAGGAAAACAAAAGAATAAAAATATAATTTTCTTATTAGTTTGAATGAACCCCCCCCCCTAATTCTCGTTAATTTACTATTGTTTATGCTCATTGTTTCACTTTCTCATCCGATTTTTAATTTAATATCTTCCAAAAATGTGTTTTGAAATAAAATACTAAACATATATCATATGTTGTAAAATCATGAAGTTATGAAAGAATCGTTATTCACATATTCACTCATGACCAGAGTCCAGACACGGGACAAACCAAATCTTGCAAGCAAGAAGGCACCCCTGACTTTTTTTTAGACATTAATGGTGGCAATACATGCGTGGCTACTGAAAGTCCACTTCTGTGACATAATCTTCTTTTATATCATACTTAATTTAACTACAAAAAGTCAACATATGTGACATAATCTTCCTTTATGTTATTTGTTTTAAAAACACGATACGGAATACACCAAATGCCTACCCCTGTGACATAATCCTCATTTACATTATCATTTATTTAACTAGTTACGAAACGTACGAAATATAAAAGAAAAGTATACCACTGTGATCGTGATTATACCATCATCGTCATATACAAATTATATATATATATATATATATATATATATATATATATATATATATATATTATATATATATATATATATACGTGACACTATTTTCCCTTAATTTATCATTTTAGTTTACAAAATATGAAAAACACACAAACATGTTAAAACGTGTATATATAACATATCGTTGAAGAAATATTTTAGATAATAATAACATAAGTCAGAATACACAAAAACAGCTGCAAGTTTTCTAATATGAGCGAACATATTCAAAGAAGATATAACTAATCTAACTCAAATGTAGTTTTGTCACAAAAAAATCAGTAAAATGTCATAATGTACATCATAATTAAGTTTAAAAAATTACCATGGGCAATAAAACTTAATTAAATAAATCTTGACATAGTATTTGCAAATTGAGGTGTTCCCATATTACATTGACTTTGTATATCAACATGTATAGTTTAGTCTACATAACTTGAAAGGAAAAGGTTTCTTTTTGTCACTCTCCCTTTAATAAAAACCAACCTACCTTCAAACCACGACTCATTCTTAACTTTTGGGTATTATAAATAAGTTGAAAAGTTTATGAATCTTTATTTTCAAAGTTGTATGCATATTTATTAGTGGGCTGTCAGGATCAGATGGCTTAATTGTGATTTAAAAGTTTATTTTTACGTTCTACAGATTGTATCCTGTGTGGTGTTGAATTTTTGTAGTTCCTCAGATAAACAAACAGCGCCTTGTGGAAAAAGGGATCCTCTAAATTTCCAACATACAGAGGCTCGGCATTATATATCAGGGTTCCCATGTGGTAACACGTGGAATTCTCAACTACAAGTTTTGGCTCCGTGCGGTCATGAGTTATTTGTGTGGCTTGAACTTATCTCCGTCTCACAACTGATTGTGAACGTGAATTCATGTGACCCCGTGCTGACCCGTATGATTGTGAACGTGAACTCAAGTGATCCGTGCTGACCATGTGATTGTGAAAGTGAACTTGAATGACCCGTGCTGACCTATTACATTGCACCTGATCCCACGTTAACATTTGTGAAGAAAGAAATAGTCTGCCTCCTGTAGGAAAATTATTGGTAGTACGAAATGAAAGAATTTATGACGAAGTCCCATTTAATTTGAAACTATAATTAATGTATATAATATAGTTTAAAAAAATAATATTATGTTAGTAATTAAACCAGAACTTTTTGTGGGAATATCATGTTTATTTTTTTCTACACCAGACGGACAAACAAAACTTAATGAACTTGTAATTTCATTTTAGTTTTCACTGATTTTTACTTTCTAAATCTTCCAGGCGTAACCCACACGTGATTCGTGCACCTTTAGATCACAACTTACAAGAGTACCATAAACGTTGTATGTCCATCTTTTACTTACAACTTCCCATTGAACACCAAACGTTGTATGTCCATCTTTTACTTACAACTTCCCATTGAACACCAAAACGTTGTATGTCCATCTTTTACTCGCAACTTCCAAGTGAACACCAAACGTTGTATGTCCATCTTTTACTCACAACTTCCAAGAGTTCACCACAAGTTGTGTGTCCACCCTTACCTCAAGTCTCCACGAACTGTCCTGCCTTCTAATCTCAATTCTTTCCATTTATATTACATGTCACGTTCTGTCTTTTGATGATTTGTGGGGGTTTACAAAGATTTCATTAGATACCCTTCTTGTTACTTAGTTGTTATGTTGGTTTCATTAATTTCATTCATTAAAACTGATTTGATTTTATATTTTAACCAAATTATTTAATATATATAAATAACTTCTCAATGTTTAGATTTTGTATAGACAATTCTACCGTCCGATAAATCTGTTTCATGTCATTTGTTATGTTTCAAACACTATACAATGTTTCTCCCAGCAGTCAATGTGTATTTTTGTGTACATTACTTTTCAATATTTACCGCATCGAACTTGAAATAAATAATGGCATTTTCTCTGAATACAATATCATCGTTTTGTTTAATTTAAACTAAGATCCAACGTCGTAAATTACGGTATAAGAGTAACGGTCAAATCTCGACCAACATCATTCCCAGGCAGCAGAAATCAATATCTGTTCATCGACGCTTCAAGGCTACCAGAAAGCGAAAATCTCACATACTATGTCCATAATTATTTTTATTTTTTGAAGGAAGCAATTTTAACGTTGAATATAAAATGAAACATGATGACGTACGATATTTTAAAATTGTTATTTCACGTTGTAAAGTTGGTTGGAATTTCACTGCCCCTCTAACTAAATTTAAAAAAAAATAGAATGATTTTATAAAATGTTTAATTTTGTCTTGACATGAGTTTTCTTTAAACTGAAGATTTAATAATAAATTATTTTATCCACTGCCTAAATTCGACTCAGAACCAGTGAATGGTGACACACCTATGTTGAAAAATAAATATATATCTCCATATAATTTTTCACATGTTATTGGACAATAAATAAAACATTATTTTAGAACCATTGCTTAACTCATGTTTGCCTAACAGAACCACTGCACATCACATGTGACTTGTGTCAGTGTATATCAAGGATTAAGTTATTGGTGGGGGGGGGGCACACAAACTACAGCCGTGCCGAACAATTTTCCCTTCCGAAATATTTTATTTTCACAGCAAGCTGAAAATGTACGTATTAACAGAATAAAAAATAAACCAAAGTCACGCATCAGCTATTGTTCTGTGGATTTTAACTGGAGGTGATTTACATTTACAATGTGCGGAACAATGCCAAGTGCACAAAAAGGCCGTTCAAATTTTTTAACAACTAATACACATGTTCACGGGGTGTAATAACGCAAATTTAATGTTTGCTTTCCCGCGAAGCCGGTACCTCTATCTCGCTAAACTTATAACAGTGGGCGTGGCAAAATGCCTGTAAAGTTGAAGTAATAGTTGACTTTAAAAATTAACTGACGCCCTTCAGAAAATTTGTTATCGCACCCAACCCCAGCCACTTTTTTAAAAATTAAATAAACTCAGGCCTCCTTAAAAAAAGAAAAAAAGAAAAAGACTTCAACAAAAGAAATGCCACAACCTTGACATTCAATGAATCGATTACAAGACGATTTAATTGGCTCTGAAGAAAATTAAACATTATTATTCCCACAAAAAGTTCTGGTTTAATTACTAACATAATATTTAAGTTCAAAATGCCTCTCTCTAAGTTTGACTTGATCAACCAGATACACACGTTAACAAGACGTCTAATTATAACATGGTCAATGAAATGTCAAAATGTTTTTAAAAAAACAAATTATATATAAACTAACTTTATCGGGATTATAAATATTTGAATAACACATTAAAAACAAACTATTTAAAAAGCTGGACTTTACAATAGAACGATTCATAATTTTTTTAAATCCAACCTTTCTCTGTTTGGAAATAAAACCTTGATTTCACAACAAAACTTTCATCTTCTTGTGACCAAGTGAAAGACACCTTCAAGAATTCCACATGTCCCCAGCCTCCTCCTTACCAAGTGAAAGGTGTACCTTCATGAGCTTTAATATTTCCTTACAGTTCATCTCATCAAGTGAAAGATATACCACCATGAATTTCACATTTCCTTAGAATTCCTCTCACTTACCGTCAAGTATTCCACATTTCACAAGACTTGTGGTCAACAAGTGGCAGACTTACCTTTATGAATTCAAAATGGCCCCGACATTCGCGTCACCAAGTAAAAGACTCACATATAATGAATTCAAACTTTCTTTGTAATTCTCGTAACTTAGTGAAAGACGAAACCTAAATAATTACAGAATTTGCCAGATTCTCATCATCATTCAAAGAGTTACCATCATGAATTCCACATTTTTCACAATTCAAGTGATCGATATACATTAAAATATTTGACTTTCCCCGAGATAATAGTCACCACCAAGTAAATGACTTATGGTCAAGAATTCCACATTTCCCCAGATACTAGTCACCAAGTAAAAGACTTACCGTCATGAATTCCACATTTTCCCAGATACTAGTCACCAAGTAAAAGACTTACCGTCATGAATTCCACATTTCCCCAGAGTCTCGTCACACGCGATGAATTCGTTATTCTGATGGGGATTTACACGTGTGTCGACATGGTCGTGTCCGTTATGGGGGTTATCACCAACTCTGTCAATACCAGAACCTTCGTGGCCATGGGTGCAGACGACGGGGTAACCGTGTCGTTTTTATTTCTATCCGCCTCTGAACTTATATGTTGTGTAGCGGCATTAGGACAGAAGCTGTCAATGGCATTTTGGGTAACTGAAATGGCAACCGATTACACAACATGGTATATTATCGATCCATATGTAGTCAATGCATTTTTTGGGAATATCCGTGCCTGTCTATTTGAAATTCCAATACTGATTACAACCTATCTATCTCTGGCTAAATGCATGTGTGTGGTCAAGCCTCTTAGTTTTAAGAGCATGTTCACGGTATCCAGAACTCAATGGATAATGGCTGGAATAGCCATGTTTTCCGTCCTCTCGTACATACCGATATTCGCTACCATGGCAACCACCGAGAAACTTGACGCAAACATCAACAGAACTCGTCACGCGATCTGGTTCTCTTCTAATCGTGACCTTGTGAAGTCCGTCGTGTTGTCTGCACGTGATTTCCTCTCTGCAATCGCATCGGAAGTGATAGTTGCCACTAGTCTTGCCGTCATGGCTAAGATGTTGTCCAAATCAATCAGATTACGAGGTCGTTTGAAATCTGGTACATTTTCAGAAAAAATTGTTACAAACAATTCAAATTTCAAAACTGATTCCACAAATTCGACCAAGCTCAGTGGAAAAGATCTGCAAATAATTCGCCAGTTTGCGTTGATTGCTGCAATTTTCATCGCTGGCAACACTCCGAAAGTTGCAGTTTTTTTGGTTGTCTCTCTTGTTCCGGACTTTACTCCTTTGGGGAGATATCAACATTTATATGACGTCGTCATCAAAGGTAGAGAACTCTGTGAACTCATGGCGTCGTCTGTAAATATTTTCGTCTATTACAAATTTAACTCAAAGTTTAGACAGTGTTTTAGAGCATAATCGAAATTCCTAAAAAGGATTTTTAGTTGGCCATCAAAGAATTTTTGTCATAGTCTTTCTTAAAATAGACTAATAAAAAGATTTGGTACGTTGGCTCCATATGGAATTAACCAAATTCATAATTTTACTTAACTGCAGAATCTTGTTCCCGTTGTGGTTTTTACTGTAACTTTGGATACTTCCTCCTTTTTCCTATATCCTGTGTCCATGTTTGTTTTTGTTTTTCCTTTCTTTTTATTTAACATAAATATTTTAAAATACAATATGTTTTAAGAATATTATTATTACTTATGTAAGTATTGTAAGAATGTATTTTATGTTGTACTGATGAAGGCATTAGCCGAAACGTTTACTGTCGTAACAGTCTAAAAGTAAAGCTCAAATGTATTGTTTTCATTGCACAATTTGTTTGTGTATTTTGTATTTTCTTTCTTAATCTAAACATTTAAAATATTTAAAATATTAATTTTCCCTGACCTAACAACCTATACATTTCTTCACATTGTCAATTGAAGGGTTTTAATTTTTTTTTATTGCACCGTAGTATTCATCACTAATTACAATGATGTAGCCATGATAAATTTGCCAGTTGCAGTTAAAAAGTGTTATTATGATAACAAAAGAAGTGAGTTATCGTCTTTAACAGTATGAACTCGTGGATGACTGTAAAATCAGAAGTGTCAAAACTTATGAAAATAAAGAGAGAATGCTATCTGTCATTATCGGTTGCTAAGGTATTATTTTTTAAATGATAATTTAAAATACGTCGAATTTCAAAGTTTTTTTATATGTATATTTAAAAATGTAAAAGAGCAATTAAACTAATTTTTTCTTGACTAAGTTCGAAATTAAGTTCTTTTAAATTTTTGACTGCGTCCTGTTTTACTTATCCCGTTATCTTGTCTTTGACATACGCGTCATCTATACAGAAGATCATTTAGTCCTACGTTTGCACATGGTTTATGCCTAATCTAGTATTTTATTAGAATTTTAAATGTTAATAAGAGTGTTTTTGTATTTCTGGTTTATTTTCGCGAAACTCATTCCAAGCCCTGATAACAGATGGGGAAAAACGAGGATTTATGTGTGTTTATTCGTTTGATTTAGAGTGTGTTTTTTCCTTCTCTACGTCTCTCTAAGTTTTGTATTTGGTTGTTGATGCGTTGTATTTCCATGCTAGAGTTTAATACATTGTGAATTATTACTACTATTACTACTTGGCTCTTCGTTCTTCTATTATTTAGTGTCCCAATGTTTGTAATTTAGCTAATGGAGCCACTCTTGTCAAATGTTACTATTCGCCAGCAATAAACTTGGCAGCTCTTTTATTTTAAGTTGTCCTACTTCTTCTGTTTTCTTTGGTGGATGGGTCCTATACAGAAGATGCGTATTCTAGTTCAGTGCTTCTCAAAGTGGTGGTCCGCAGACCGGTGCCGGTCCGTGGGCCATCCGCTGCCGGTCCGCAGATGTTCTCAAAAAAAAAGGACTGAAAAAATTGTCAGTGCAGGGAAAATAGTGCACCGGTCCCCGGTGCAATGGAAAAAACTCCTGCCGGTCCGCCATACTAACAAGTTTGAGAAGCACTGTTCTGGTTGATTCCAGATGTTTATTTTTGGCCCGGAGCCAAAAGCTGCCTAATTATAAGTTAAGCAGGATACATGTAGTTATGATAAACTATGGCATTAAAGAGATTTCCAAAAGAGTAGAGACAAGTAATAAATCTATGCAAACAATTGCCTATAACTAAAACCAACACTATATCAAAATTTTAAAACATTTAAAACTCTAATAAAAATGCAAGTCTAGACATAAACCATAGATAAGTGTAGGAAGCCATAATATTCTGTATAGAAAGAGCGTCTTTAAGAGAAATGATAAGATAAGATATAGGTTGACCAATTTAATGTAAACTTTTAGTTGTATGTTCTTATCACATTTGTAAAATTTACTTCCTTTTAAAGCCTAGAGATTGGTGTTTTTTTTAAACTACTTCTTTAACATTAGTATTCCATGAGGATTCTCATTTATTATTTCTCGAAGTACCTTGCATCTTTAGTATCGATTAGCTGTTTTCCATGAATGAATTATTTTGAATTCATTTATTTCTTTTTATGTGATACACTTATGTGTAAAGACTTGTTTAAATTCTTCTTTTTTTTTGTGTTGAAAGTTAAATACATAGCTATTGTGGGAAAAATATGTTTAACTTACATCCTTTTATTTAAATGAACCTATCTGAGCCGATTTCCATATCTATAAGTATTTGTGATAGTTAATTAAGAATTGTGTTTAAGCTCCTATACATGCCAAGTCAGATAATTTACAACAACAACAACAACAACAAATACGGCACGTGCATTTTTTTTAATATTAAATGTTTAAGACAACTAAATTATTAGAATTTTTTAAACATTATTTTTGCCTCCTCTTTATCCACATTCCAAACTATTTTTTTTATAAACCATTCATGAAACAAAGAGAAAATATACTTATCTCTGTCCTAGTAAAAAGTTGCCCCACTTTATCTTTACATTTGAAAGTTATCAATTAGGAAAATTTTTAAAAATAATAAAAATACGATTTTCTTAGTTTCTTAAGATGTTTTCCACTGCTTCGCATTGTATTTCATTTGTTTATGTTCACTGTTTCACTGCGCTTACGTGGTATTTACTTTAGTTTCATAAAAAAAAATATTTAAAGTTAAAAATATTTTTTAATGTAAATATCATAAACTTTTAAGAGTATTGCTATTCAAATAAAATACAGGATTGTTTTTGCTTTCCAAAAATGTTTCTTAAAATAATCGTAATATTTTATTTCATTAGAAAACTATAAATGCAACAACTTTCAGCCAGTAGGTAGTTTTTTTTAGTTTCCAGATATTCCTATATTCATTAAATACGCCAAATTCATTTATGACTCATCCATGTGATACCTTAATTATTTTTAAATGTAAATCACGCTCAATGGCACATATTTTATGAAGATAAGTGTTTAAATAAACTTGTTATTGTGCAGTTATGAAGATAAGTGTTTAAATAAAGATGTTATTGCGCAACTATGAAGATAAGTGTTTAAATAAACATGTTATTGCGCACCTATGAAGATAAGTGTTTAAATAAACATGTTATTTCGCACCTATGGAGATAAGTGTTTAAATAAACATGTTAATGCGCACTTACGACCAAACCACAAATTACACATGCGCAAATGTTCAGAATTCACATTCCGCTGTACTTTGAGAGTGCTTACCAACACTACATTTGCCAGTGTCAGGCGTGTTTCGTGTGTTTGAAGGCTCCGCCGAGATCTGTTGGTTCTCCTCCTCGTCCCTGTTATAAGGTACGTTTCCTTCCAGTTCAATGACCGCAACCGGGGAGAAGTGTCCTTTCAATTGTCTCCTCTTTACCCACAGGCACTGGTGGCTTCTGAGAGCTTTAGTCAATGTCTCCCATTGAACGGCCATGTTAAACAAAAAATCTTGTTTACATAACGAAACAATCAATTATCGAGAAACATTAATTCAAGTGATTTATATTTACCTCCGGATAAGATAATAATGATGCTATTCTTGTACAAAATCAATATTCACCTTACAAAGATATTTATCACGCATTCAAAGAGGAAAACATGCAGAAAGTATACGGAAATTATCAGTATATTTTACTAATTGTAATGCATTCGCATTTGATTGCATTTTTTAAATTTAATTTTGAAAATACTTTATATCAAGCTTTTAAATTTTTCTTAAACTTTAAATGTAGCTATTAAAAAAAATATCACTTGGAAGAGATAATTCTCCTTAATTGTTGATCGACAAGTTTAGAACAACGAATCGGCAGATAACATTGAATGTTATTTTACTATTTATTGGCTTTCAATCATATTATATTATTAAATAAATCATTTAACATACTTATAAAATCAATGATTATGATTAGAATTTCCTATTTTAAGAAACAGAACTAAACTATCGTGTTTTAAAGCTTTCAAAGAATTGATAAAGTTTAAATACAAACATTCAAGCACTATTTTTTAAAAATCTCATTTAGACTTTTTGGTTACCGTGAGCAATGTAAAACATTCAACTGACTTTGATGTCAGATCTAACGTATGTTTTAAGTTACACAATGTTCACGCAATACACCTCTCAATATTACATAAGCTGTCTAGACACGATTTACACAATTGAGTTTTACACTGGGCACAACAATTAAAAAAATTAAATAAAGAGTTTGCTATATCCAGTAAACAAAACAATGTAAATAATATTTTTAGTCTGATAAATTTTTATGAAATCGGAGACACTGGCCCCTAGGCCGTTTAGAAAATTATTTTAAAATAACTATTATTTATTTATGGCAGCTCGACTGAGGTTTATTTGATATCTATTAAAATGTAAAATACTCAAAAGTCGATGATAAAAATAAATCTGCAAGTAGTTTGCGTTCTATGAGAAGAATTATACATGATTAAAACACGAGATGTTTCAAAGGTTCTCCGGTAGCACGTTAAACGATGAAGATTAAGATAGAGGTTACTTGTATAACTTACAGAATGACTGAGAATGTGCTGTTAAAACGATGAAATATCATACTACAAATTTGCTATACATTTTTTAAATTCTCAAATTCGGGCACTATCAAACTAAAGATGTATATTTATATATATAATTTCATTTTAAATGTCACTATATTGGTATGGAGACTTCCATAAAGTACGTCACGCTATTTTTGACCAATTTTAGCTGCCCCCTTTGTCACAAATCTTGCCCCCCTAAAGTAAGTCACACTTTCGAACACAAATTATTTCATTTTATTAACAAAGTAATTAAAATTTAATATAAAACACTGTGACATCACACATGGCCAGACCCCCCTCCCCTGTCACAAACTGTCACACTTTATCACACCGCCTCCCGCGCCCTGGAGCGTGACGTACTTTATGGACGGTCCTTATTTATATATATCTATATTATATCTAACTCCGCCGTAGCCGGTCCCAAGCCCGGGTGAGAGAGGAGGAGGGTTGTGCGAAGGGCTAGCATCCCTTCCCGTAAAAAAAGCCTTGCTACAAAAACGTGAACAAAGAAAAAAATAGGAAACTCGGACCTTGGAGATGATGGGTCTCGTAACAGAGAACTTATGAAGCTGGGTGGCCAAAGCCAACTGGAAACCACCCGGCAGACAACCATCCTCTCCACTAGGACCACCACCAACTTAGGAACATGGAACGTAAGGACCATGTTCGAAGCTGGAAAAACTGCCCAAGTTGCTGCCGAAATGCAACGGTACAAGCTAGCCATCCTAGGGATAAGTGAATCCCGATGGACTGGCTCAGGCCAGATGAAGCTCAGCACAGGAGAACTGCTACTATATTCAGGCCATGATGAAGAAAACGCAGCCCACACCCAAGGAGTAGCAATCATGCTTTCCAAAACTGCCCAGAACGCCCTTTTAGGGTGGGAAGCCCATGGTCCCCGAATAATCACCGCAATATTTAAGACCAAAAAAGCAAGAAGTCAATATGGATCTTCTTCAGGTATACGCTCCTACTAACGACAGTAAAGAAGAGGACAAAGAGGACTTCTACAACAGACTGAGAACCCTTATCCAAAAGTGTCCTAGGAGCAATGTGATTATTCTAATGGGCGACCTAAATGCAAAAATAGGCAGCAACAATAATGGCTATGAATAATGCATGGGAACAAATGGCCTCGGAGAGATGAACGATAATGGTGAAAGGCTAGCAGATCTATGTGCTGCAGATGGACTGGTCATTGGTGGAAGTCTCTTCATGCATAGAAATATCCACAAGGCAACATGGATATCACCAGATATGTCAACGGCTAACCAAATCGACCATATCTGTATCTGCAAAAAGTTTAGAAGATCTCTCCAAGATGTAAGGGTAAAAAGAGGGGCAGATGTAGCCTCAGACCATCATCTACTGATTGCCCAACTAAGGTTCAAATTGAAAAAGAATTGGACAAGTGAGGGAAGGAAGCGCCAACGTTTTAACACTACTCTTTTGAAAGGGGGACCAAAACTTAATGAGTTCAAACTTACGCTAACAAACAAATTCCAGATCTTACAAGAACTTGGCAACGAAGAAACAGTTGACCAAAACTGGAAAAGCTTCAAAGAAACACTCACGACCACCTGTGAAGAAGTGTTGGGTCCAAGGCAACAAACGCATAAAGAATGGATCTCTAATGAAACCATGGAGAAAATCCAACAGAGGAAAAAGAAGAAGGCAAATCTCAACAACAGCCGCACCAGAACTGAAAAAGCTAGAGCATCAGCAGAATACGCAGAAGCCAATAAAGACGTTAAACGTAGTATAAGGTCAGATAAAAAGAACTACATAGAAGGACTAGCAACTGAAGCAGAAGAGGCAGCTTACCATGGAAACACAAGAGAACTATTCAGTACAATAAAAAAGCTATCCGGAAAGTTCAAAAATCCAGAGAGACCTGTTAAAACTAAAGATGGGAAATCTATACCTGATGAAGAGGGTCAGAAAAAAAGATGGATAGAACATTTTGAAGAACTCCTCAACCGACCAGCCCCACAATACAAACTCAACATAGAGCCAGCGGAACAAGACCTAGAAATAGACTGCAGCATACCCACAAAACAAGAGATAAACAGAGCAATTAAACAACTAAAGAAAGGCAAAGCAGCTGGTCCAGACAGAATACCAGCAGAAGCCTTGACAGCAGATATTACGACTAGCTCTGCAATGCTACACATTCTTTTCAAGAAAATATGGGAGGAAGAACAGATTCCGACGGAGTGGAAAGAAGGACATCTCATTAAGCTCCCAAAGAAAGGAGATCTTAGCTCTTGCTCCAACTATAGAGGAATAACTCTGCTATCCATACCAAGCAAAGTATTTAACAGAGTGCTGCTAAACAGAATGAGGGACGCAATAGACACCCATCTTAGAGACCAACAAGCAGGTTTTAGAAAAGATAGATCATGCACTGACCAGATTGCCACTCTGAGAATTATATTGGAACAATCCCTGGAGTGGAACTCACCACTATACATCAACTTTATTGACTATGAGAAGGCTTTCGATAGTGTTGACAGGCCAACCCTGTGGAAGTTACTAAGACACTACGGGATACCACAAAAACTGACTGACATAATTAAGGCTTCATACGAAGGACTTACATGTAGAATTGTTCATGGCCAACAAACAACAGCGGCTTTTGGGGTACAGACCGGAGTCAGACAGGGGTGTCTGCTTTCACCATTCTTATTTCTGCTAACCATCGACTGGATAATGAAAATGTCTACAGAGCAGAAGAGAAATGGTATCCAGTGGACACTATGGAAACAACTTGATGACCTGGACTTTGCGGACGACCTGGCCTTATTATCGCACTCACAGCAACAGATGCAGGAGAAAACCAACGATGTAGCACAATTCTCTGCTTGCCTTGGCCTGAACATCCATAAGGGAAAAAGCAAAGTCCTTAAAATAAACACATCAAGCAACACTCCAATAACACTGGAAGGAACAAATCTGGAAGAGGTGGATAGCTTCACATACCTTGGAAGCATCATCGACACACAAGGAGGGACAGACGCCGATGTAAGAGTGAGAATTGGCAAAAGCAAGATCATCATTTAAACAGCTAAAAAAAGTTTGGAACTGCAACAACTTGACTCTTCATACCAAGGTCAGGATATTCAACACCACAGTAAAGCCTGTCCTACTGTATGGAGCAGAAACATGGCGAATAACAGCAGCCATTTCTAAAAAGCTTCAAGCCTTTATAAATACATGTCTCCGAGCAATTCTCCGAATCCGCTGGCCAAATGTCATCACCAATGAGGACCTCTGGCAACGCACACAACAAGAGCCAGTGGAAGAGCTAATACGCCAGCGCAGATGGAGATGGATTGGCCACACTCTCAGAAAGCCTACATCCAGCATTGTGAGACAAGCCCTCACATGGAACCCCCAAGGCAAAAGGAAAAGAGGTCGTCCCAAAATGACCTGGAGAAGAGAACTGGAGGCAGACACAAAAATGAGCGGGCACAGCTGGGGGCAGATTGAGAGACTGGCGCAGGACCGGGATGCCTGGAGAGACTTTGTTCGCGGCCTATGCCCCAGATGGGACGAAGGGCGATGATATTATATCTATATTATATCTATATATATAATATATAATATATATATATATATATATATATATATATATATATATATATATATATATATATATATATATATATATATACATACATACCAATATAATGTCATTTAACGCTATTTTTTTCTACTTAGTAACATTTTGAATTTGTTTTACAAAGTTCAGTGTATAAATCATTTTTCTTAAAATTAATATTAATATTTAGACACTATAACTAGATGTTGTTTTTTTCCGTAACAAATTGGATTTTTAGGATTGCATGCAAGAATATTTGAGGTCTTCGTATGCCTCCTGTTCCCATGTTCCCCCTAAATTTAAACTACCTCATACATAACCGACTGAGTACTTATTTCCTAACTTCGAATCACGTTATTCATATACATTTTTGTGAGTCCGTCACCCATGTTTCCTATTATAAAAGCCACATTTTTTAAACCAATGTCTTATTTATGTACCCGTAATATACATTAAGGTAAGCTTTACCACATTGATATACAAAACTGGGAAAACCTGGCAGAGGATAGGTCCATGTGGCGGGCTATAGTGAAAGAAGGATCACTAAGAGCAGAGTAGCAAACTAGGGCAGAAGCAGACGGGAAAAGAGCGAGGAGAAAGGCTAGTCAACACTGCCCCACTGCTTTCGTGTGTGTGTCATGCAGAAGAGACTGCCACTCAAGGATTGGTCTCATCAGCCACACCAAGAGCTGTAAATAATAAAGATAAATCTATCGTCTTTCGTAGACGGACAGATGCCATACATACAAGCTTTACCAAACGATACTTAACATTTTTAATAGGGCTGCGGAAATTAACGAATACTTAATCGATTAATCGTTGAAATTGGTAATAGGGTTACATTATTTTAATGGAATAAACTTTGATCAGTTTGAAGAAAACATTTATACAATTTGTTTTCAATTTATTAATAAATAATTAATAATAAGTAATAATATTTTTTTTACCTACAAACTTCCCACGCGTATCATAATTAATTTATTTAGACGTGTAGACGTAAACAAGCATGGTGACAAATGACAGCGGAAATAACTCATTAAAACAAAAAATATGTCAATTACCTGTTTTTGTTATTTCCCTTGAGGTTTGCAGTCTTATCTATACATGTGTTAAAATTAATAGTTAACTAATCGATTAATCGATTAATTTTTACAGATGAACCGAGCAAAATTTGTTTAACCATATTAGCCCTAATTATAAAAACTTTCTTCTGAACTGATCTCTGTGAGACAAATAAACAGCTTCGATTGCAAAAGCGCTTACTGAAATGAGTCTATTTGATGATTTTCTTTTATATTATAGTCACGGATGTTTCATGACGATATAACTTTTAGAAGTGGTTATTACCCGAAAAAAGTGATAGTTTGGTGCCAATTTTTCAAAACGATAATATTGTTTTACGTATCCACCTTTCAAATTTATGAACAATTTTTAAACGATAAGGTTTTTAAAAAAAATTATACTATTTTTTTACATTATTTCTAACTTTGTTTAATTGTCAAAATCTTGTAAAATCATGGAGTTTTTTTCTCTCCATTTTGTGGTTTTTTTTTAAATTAATTTTTTTATTTTTTATTATTTTTTTTTAGCTGTTGCACATCTTCTTTAAATTCTTTTTCTTGTTTCTTCCCCTATGCTGAATGGCCTGATCTTTTCTGAAGTTAAAGGAAAAATGGATCGGGAACTGATCGCTCAATAGGTCTATTCTAGACAATAAAATTCTGTGACCAACTTTCTCGACATTTGAGAACTCGGAGTTTCTGTCACTTAACAGTTATCTTGGAATAACACGAAATCATGATTTCATACACATACACCCTTCCTTCATGTACACACTCACAACCTTCTTTCAAAAACCAATCTCTGTCTGTTATAATCTGATTATTTTAGATGTACATAAAACAAATAAAACAGATATATGCAATATAGATAATACAAAGAAATTTTATCTTTAATAGAAATCACCGCCAATGGTAATGGCTCGTAGAAGGAAACAGCCAACCGTAAAAACAATCTGATCCTCTTAATTTTTTGTTTAAGAATACAAATTTATAACCACAGCTTTCCTAGTAATGACGGGTGTGTTTTGACGTGCTGCTGCACACACACATTCACTGGTCTTCGGCATGGACTTTAGGAATTTTTCCAGGGGGGGGGGCAAAAAAATCCCACTTTTTTATATTTTAACTGGCAATGCCATACAGGTACAATTTTCCATTAAATTCAAGTTCAGTATAAAATAAGGGTTGAAAAAAGACTTAGAAATTAATAAGACTTACAAATTAGTACTGTAATAGTTAAAATACAACATTTATTAATGCATTTAATAAATTAATTTTTTTTTCTCAAATGTAGGGGGGGGGGCAAAGCCCCCCGTGCCCCCCCTTCCCTACGCCCATGGTCTTCGGACACATGCTATTTCCTCTCTCGTCTCGGACTGGTTATGTCCCACGCCGTCCTCCCTCGTCTCACTTTACTTCAAGGGTTGCACAGCAGATCTTCACTCATATAAGGTCTCTGCTCCTGACTGATCGCTACCTTAGCAAAGGTACAATTTGCCGTCTCTAGCATTTTTAACAGATACACACTGAGACAGGCTAAAATTTAAGCAAACATACATATTTAAAAAAATATAGCAAATAATTCAAATATTTTATCAAGCTAGTTACCAATGAAACATAACCAAATCTAAACATTAACTCTACCCCTAATGTCAATTACAAATACGTACTACAAACATACCTTGTATAAAAATTTATGCAGTAAAATAATTTTACAGCCTTCTAAATATATTTTTGGTGAAAGACCGATAGTCTGTCAACTCCGTTATTTATATTGGTATCATATGACCCTGACCCCGAGCCAAGATGCCCTGACCTTGCTTCGTGATAGGATCCCACTATGAGCCGAGGTCCCCGTTATTGTTCTAGAATGAGGGACAATGATCGCGTGAAATGGGAGCATGACGGGTTAGACAGCGTGGTGAGTCGTCAGCGGTTCTCAGCATATGAGACCCAGTGAATCTCTCAAATACTGCCTTTTAACATCCATTTCGTTTCAAAATTTTACACACATTAAATACAAATATTACATTACGCGTGGCTAAATTTTCGACAGGGTAATTCTAAACTGCCGCGCGACGCCTGTCAGATATCTGTGCAGCCGCACGTAAACATTGCACATGGTGTTTCATAGCTATTACACATACCATTGATTTTCCATGCTTGGCGCCCACGTTTTTATTTTTGTTAACATGAGATTGTTCCATATATAATCACGAGAACTTGCCCATGTATTTAGAACTTGCCCATGTATTTAGAACTTGCCCATGTATTTATAACTTGCCCATGTATTTAGAACTTGCCCATGTATTTATAACTTGCCCATATATTTATAACTTGCCCATGTATTTATAACTTGCCCATATATTTAGAACTTGCCCATGTATTTAGAACTTGCCAATGTATTTAGAACTTGCCCATGTATTTATAACTTGCCCATGTATTTAGAACTTGCCCTTGTATTTAGAGCTTGCCCATGCATTTAGAACTTGCCCATGTATTTAGAACTTGCCCATGTATTTAGAACTTGCCCATGTATTTAGAACATGCCCATGTATTTAGATCTTGCCCATGTATTAAGCAATTTTTCTGTACTTTTTGTTGGGGTACATGTCTCACTTGCATATGTTAGAGCTGGTCTGATGACAGTTTTATAAAGAGTTTTCTTGTTTCGCTTGTCATGTGTATGCTTTTGAGTATTTTCGGGCTAATAAAATAATTTATATTCCCAGCTGATATTCTTTATTTAATTTCTGTTATAAATTCATTCCTTTCATTTAGTAGCGATACTAACCGTGCAGTGGATCCCGAGCCACGTGAATGTTAATGGCAATGAAAAGGCAGACTCCCTGGCCAAAGCAGGTGCAGCCCTGCCCCAACCAGAGGCCCCAGTCACTTATCTTGGGGCTAAAACCTGGCTAAAGGACCACTTCCGAAATAAGTGGTACCAGGAGTGGGCTGACAACACGACAGCTAGAGGGGTATTCGCTAACATGCCCAAGCCAAGCCGTTCAGACCAGTGGTGGAACCTGAGTCGCAAACACCAGAGTTTGGTGACTCAGATGAGAACAGAACATTGCCCAACCAACTCTTACTTTCACAGGCTAGACCACAACAGGGACTCGAACTGCAGTCATTGCAGCCAAGCCCCTGAGACAGTCTTACACCTGGTGACGTCTTGCCCGGCGCTTGATATAGCCGGGGGGGGGGTGAGGGAGGCGGAAGAGTCCCATGTAAAGACAATGTTGTATGGCAATGCTCAACAGATGGAGCAGATTGCCCAGGTACTAGCCAAGGCCTTAAGAGATTAGTCTCAGGCCTACAGAATATGTGTTTAGTTTAGTAGCGATACTTAGTATTTGAAATGGTTTACTTTTTAAAAAAGTATGTTTCCTAATTTTAATAAATTCACTTGCAATTTATTTTTTACTAAAATCATGGATATTATTTTTCGGTTGTTGACTTCCAGTCGTGTTTGCAAGGAATCATCTTCTTATTCTATGGAGGACTTTGATATGTCTTTAGCACTATTTTCAAGCAGGAATATTTCATCAGCATACGCGAGATACTGGATGGGTTGATTGTAGATAGTGTTATTACCTTTTGGTTCTATAGTTTCCCTCAGAAAGTATCCAGTTATTGTTCCTCGGGTGTCTATATTCACGCTTCTTATGACTCTCTCTCTCTCTCTATTGTTAGGTTCAAAAGCATACAATACATTGAGCCTCCCTGTCTTAGGTCTTGTTTAATATATCAAATTAATGTATCTTTATTTCAAACATTGCGTACTTTTTAAGCAAAAGTAGTAGTGTGAACACCCACACAGCGCCGAGCGCCGCACCATGTACACCGCACCGAGATGCACTGGAGAGTAGTGACTGGATGACGTGTGGGTGCGTTTGGGAGAGTTCCGGTTCCAACGTTAAAAGTGTTCGGTTTCTAAATTAAAAAAACAAATAAACTTTGATGGCTATAATCCTCCACCTTATTGTTTGACTTGAAATACTGTATATTATAAGTCTACACATGGATACATATAAATACATTATCTGTAATAAAAAACGTCCAAATAGTTTCCTAAACTATCTTTACGTATATTTTCAATTTTCATGTTTCATGGTGAAATATAGTTTCAATTTTTAAAAATTAAAAAATAACTAAAACGCACCATTTTTGGTGTTGTTTTTTTTTCTATGTTGAAGTAATATTATTTCCTTTATTAACTAACTACAGGCATATACAACAGCATGAATGTAGATTAAAATTTGTAAATATTCACAGTATAATAATTGTGATGAGATGTTCAGTTCGAATAATTTACTACATTTAAATTTCATTTTTTGAACTACTTGTTTTTCATCATCGTCAGTGACGTTGCTTTTGTTTTGGGAAGAAAACACACATAACCTTTGATCAAAATCGTCATATAATTTGTATTTGTAACAATGACAGATGAGCAGATTGCCATGTTTAAGATCTTTTGGGAAGATCTGGATAGTACGATGTTTTTCAGCCCACGTTACATATGTTGGAACAGCGATAGATGCATTATCCAATATATTTTGCAAAGCTTTTAAAAGAAGACTTAGTTGTTGATAATAAATCAAATTTAAAACATTAGGTTTCCAGTTATCAATGTATATATCAAAGCTGAACCAAAAGAATGTTGTTGATATATGTCGGTTGTAACGAAACTCAGTAGATTTCAAGTTCCCCGTTATACTAAAATTAGCTACGTGCTGGAAATAGCACTGAATTAACTTGTAAACTTGCTCATGTTTACCAATCATTTGTGGAAGCAACTTTTCTGAAAAAGCAATTTCAACATAATATTTTCTTCTGCAACTACCATTAGGATGCATATAAAATGGTCTTTCGCATGCTTCAATTTGGCAGTCACGTTCCAGGTTGTTAATGGAAGTTAAATTCATTTTATCAACACTACACAACACACTAGCCCAAGAAAACGTGTCACGAGTTTTTGTTTTATAAAACTTTATAAAAAATCCATTTGCATTTAATGAAACAGTTAAGGGGTAGTCAAGTTTTCCCCGAACCTCTTTGAAGGTTCTTATACTACTTATTTTCTCGTTATTGCACACTGCACAATATCTGTTCTTATAAATTCCATTATATTTTCTACGGCCTAAAATTCTTACGTAAGATGTCATTTCGTGGCACTTTTTATCGATCCATGTATTTAAAAGTCCTGAAGTATCTCGACAAGATTGAGTGGCATCTGGATAGCAAGAAAATGGCTTTGTTGAAGGGCTTAGATTTTCGGGTGGTACATAAAATATTATCTTTCTATTAAACAGAGCATTGAAACTGAGGTCATGGGTTTTAGGGCGAAGATCCCAACTTGCCGGTATAGAATAATTCCGTGCATTACAATAAAAAATACTTTTGTTCTTGTAGACAAATCCTGTATTAATATCACTAACTAGAGCTTTCTTAGACACGTCAAATAAAAAAGCTCTTAAATCAGATCCATTCATTATCGTGCTTACAAATGTTTCGTCTTCTTGGTTTCTTCCTTGTTCTAAGGTTTCATTAAAATCACTTGGGCAGCTGACAATGACAAACACATCATATAAACATTCAACATCTGTGTCCAGTAAATGAATAAACTTTTCACGGCTGTCCTGTAAAATATGTGGAGATTCAGTGGCTTGTCTTCACAGCAGTTTCCATAAATAAGACATCTGTGATCACAGGAACAAGCCTCTTTGATTTCCAACACGACTGTTGGCAGGATTCTTCAGCGTGTAAAGGCCAGGAGGTGTCATTTGTTATATTGAATCCCAAAGCAAATTGTTCATCTTTGAGAGACTTGATTGTGCGATCCAAGATAAAAACACACAGAATAGATAAGAGGTTACACATATTTACTATTTCAATGTTGTAACTAAAATTCGTATTTAGTGATTCGTTTGGATTTTAAAATTTATTTTGTTTTCTTATCTTTACCTTGTAGCTTCCTACTCTAACAAAAAATTAAAATAAACAAAAATTATTTGTCTATTTACTCATTGATCAATTAATCGATATTTCAATTTTAGCTTATAAATACTCAATTAAGCTTCAACTAAACAAAGTAAAATTGATTCTTCTTATTTGGTAGGTAACCACAATATTCAGCCTATTCATTTTATTTGCAGAATAAAGAAATTTCCCAAATGCAGTAAATATTTATATTTTTCAACAGCAAATAAAAAATAAAGTTTAATAACCTTTAAAAAATTGTAGCTTTTCAAAAGTGTAATATTCGTAAAAGTTTTAAAAAAAATATTTTAAAGCAACTTAATAAGTAAATATCGGATATACTTTCATGAAATATTGCACATTTATCTTTCAACCGGTTCCAGAAATTATTTGTAAATTTATTTGTTCCTATGTAACATTAGGCTTCCCAGATTCAATGGCTACTTGTGGCAAAGTAAACGAACCTAATAAGTTCAATAGTAAATAAACAAAAGTACTTTGTGTCTCTCTTCTTGTTCACACAGTTCTCTAAATAGTTAATGAGCTGCCCTAACACAATACTCTAATGTGCATATCAATTATCAAATTTTAAATCATACGGCAGTGTAAATAACATTAGGCACTTTTCAAAAACGGACGATCGCGAACATTTTGTATTATGCATATACATTGAATTGTTATTCAACCTTTGACAAACAAGTGTGCATTACATGGACATTAGGCAGTAAGAAGATTTGTTCACAGGATAAATTGACCTTTATATGTTCACTACTGCGTGCTCATGTACGTTACCAAAGTAAATTTTTTTCATTAATCTTTTTTCATCATTTAACAATGCTCAAAATAAGTTCTTGTTTTTTTTCCTCCAATTATTTGGGTTATTCCATTAATTGAGTTATAGTCATCAAATAAGTTTTATCTACAAGTATTCTTTGATGGTCTAAGTGGTAGCGCACTAGACTATCGATCCGAGGCAGATCCCGAGTCCTGGGTTCGAGCCCAGGTACTGGCAAGGCCCCTGGGGCATTGTGCTGGACACACATTCCCCTGCTCGTTAGTGGTGGCTAAAAACTTGTGAACGCTACATCACTTGCCCCATAGTCCGTCATGGACTGGAAAGGGGGTCATTTTTTAAAAAACTGCTATACTATAATTAAAATAAAATTGTAATAGCCGCTCAAACTATATATCTATAGATATATATAGTCGTGCGCGCTGCCACCCTAATGAATTTCATTTAAGTGCAAATAAATAAGAAATGTCAGTGCATGGTAATAAAAAGTAAAGTTAGTGTAACGTATATTGATAGACAGATTTGAAAACCTTTTTTAATGTTCATTTATGTGATCAAAAGTTCACCTAAGATCTTGATAACAGCGGTGAAATGTTTACGAAAATAAATATGAACTATGTATACATATTTCAAAATGAAGTCAGATAAAATTACCTTAATCAGCTCTATGTTAAATATTTATCAATTTTTATAATTATTTGAAGATCTTTAAGCCTCATGTAGAATAGTACTGCGATATATATATATATATATATATATATATATATATATAATAAAATACAAGATATACAAGCTAGAAGTGTGATCAAAACAATAAATTTAACCTTTCCTAACTTTCAGCCCCATGTTACAAGGACGTCTTACTACTTTTATATAAGAATGAACGAGAGAAAGATAACAAAACTCATAACTGTAGACAAAAGAAGTGTAAATAGACTCCCTACAATCTTAAAAACAAACAAAGTTCCTGGCCCAGACGAAATGCCAGCTAGACTACTAAAAGAACTACATGGGGACGCGGTGGTCGAGTGGCAGCGCACTGTACAGTCGTACCGATGGTCACATGTTCGAATTCGTGTGAAGGCAAGGGTTTGTTCCCGGGGCCTAGGGTGTCCCTGAGTCACCCCGCTCCGAATGGGTACCTAACTACATGTTAGGCGGCTGGGTAATGCGTGGAACCCACAAAGCCGTGGCCATTGAACGCTGCATCACTTGCCAACAGATCATATGTCATGGTCTGTTGACGCAACTATCTTCTGCATAGATAAGATAAGATAATAAACTTTCACAAATTCTTGAAATACTTCTAAAGCTATCAATGATAATTTGCCCCAGGATTCGAAATTACATAACATACCCTGGTGCAGTGGTACCTCGAGATACGAAATTAATCCTGTCCGGGGTTGCCTTCATATCGTCGAAGCAAGTTTTACGTGTAAAATGTTTAATTCGTTCCGAACCACACAGAAACAACATTAAAAATTGAACATGAAATGGAAAACGGGAGAAAAATGAAATAGATTTCGTCAATCCTTTTAAGTACACATTATAAATCTAATAAATAATAATAAAAATGAAGGCAGAATAAAAAGAAACAAAGAATAATATGTACACAAATGTGAACCCTGACCTCTGGAGTGAGGCGATGTGGTGATAGGGGAGGAGAACGGATGGCAGAAAACATTATGGCACTAGGTACAAAACATGAGTATTATGAAAATAATACTTAATGTGCAAAATTTACATGAATTAATGCTGGATTAGCACTTATATTTATTACAACTGTAACATAATCAAACGTAACCTAACACTTAAACTAAGTTTACTTTTTTTTTGTTGTTTATATATTTTTTAATTATTTTTTTTTGCGCTATCTAATTTTCTGTTTCACCTTTCATTTTCTTCGCCTCACTTCCAACATCTTCGCTTACTAATGGTCTCTTAGCAAAATGTTTATCCAATGAGGCTAGTTGTCAGCTACACGTTTTTCGTATTTTGATATTATTTTTCCGATCATGGAACACAAATATTCTTTGAGTGGCCATTCGTATCTTGGATTTTTTCGTAAAATGAAGCATTCGTATCTCGAGAGAGCACTCTATATATATGATTCCTTGATCTTGGAATTCGGTTCTGATCAAACGAGGAAAATCAACAAACAGTCAGCATTTTAAACTTGCAATAATTATTCAAGAGTAGCCCCAAACCACGGATAAGCAAAAGACGCAATAATTTTTTTGTATATAAGTAGCGTATGTAATTTATAGGAAAAGGCATCACTCAATTAGGAATAGATTTAAGTTTAGCTTAAATTAATACAGTAAAATGCTAAAAAAAATCACCGACAATCGACAATCACACAGTGTACCTAATAAAAAATGAGAACCTAAGCTTGTGATAAATCCTCGATCAGTAAAAATGTATTGTAAAGTCTAAATAACATACTGTAGTTAACGATTTGATGATATATCTTATCTTATCTATACAGACGCTCCTTCTATGCAGAAGATATTTGCGTCCACAGACCAAGACAGATGATCTGTTGGCAAGTGATGCAGCATTCACAGGCCACGGCTTTGTGGGTTCCACGCATTACCCAGCCGCCTAACTAGGTACCCATTCGGAGCGGGGTGACTCAGGGACGCCCTAGGCCCCGGGAACAAACCCATGCCTTCACACGGATTCGAACCCGTGACCATCGGTACGACAGTCCAGTGCGCTGCCACTCGACCACCGCGACATATAATATGATTTGCACAATCGATAAAACACAGACGCGGGTAAACAAAGTCATGTTCTTACAGAACATGCGAAAACCTATTCCAAAAAGCTATACTTTCACAAGCATTACTTCTTTTGAATTTTGTTAACCACTCAAAAAAGCGAGGCTAATTCAAGACGCAGAACAAATAATGTATTTCTTAAATGATTCCTATTGGTTACTTGGCTCCAGTAATTTAGGGCATTTCACATTAAATTTTTTAAAATAATGTTTATCTTCATCCTCTGAAACATAGCTTTGTTTTAGACGTCAAAATATACAATGAAATAATATTTTTAGCAAAGTAGGAGAAAATTTTAAAGGAATTTTTTTTTAATGTATGGGCCAGAAGTCTAATTTTTTATAATAATAAAAATGCAAATTTAAAAAAAGCGATAGTAGTTTTCTTAATACATCAAATAACCAAACAAAAAAGAAAGTGCTTTTTTTTTATAATATCTGTCGGTTATATCGGAATGCCATAGACATCTAGTTTCCAATTGCACTAAAATTGGTGACGTCTTTAAAATAAACATTAAAAAACAACAAAAGAAATGTGC
The DNA here is from genome assembly GCA_944989445.1 of Ampullaceana balthica. Lineage (NCBI taxonomy): Eukaryota > Metazoa > Mollusca > Gastropoda > Lymnaeidae > Ampullaceana > Ampullaceana balthica. Next base: position 498,819 of record CALYLW010000631.1, read on the forward strand.
TCAATTCTATCATTCGATCGTAGAAACAATGTAACTAGGAAAGCAATTTTCATCATAATATTTTTCTTTGCCATTGCCATCAAGATGTTTCTGAAAACAACTTCCACATCTTTGTAATCTGGCGATCCCAAACAACGTCTTCAAGTTAAATTTTTTTTATCATTGCTACACATCACACTTTACCAATGAAAATAATAACAGTGTTTACTTTGACAAACGTTCGACAAAAATGCGTTAAGAGTTAGAGAAACAAGAAAAGTTTAGTCTATTTTGGATTGTAGTTGTACAACAGGTTTTCAATCTTGTAGATACTTTCCAATGCATTCTGCACGAAACCTCCTTTTTTCAGATTTTATCATTCATTTGTTGATCTGGAGTTTCAGAGTTATATATTATCCCTCAAGGGGCGCGATGGTCTAAGTGGTAGCGCACTAGACTATCGATCCGAGGAAGATCTCGAGTCGCGGGTTCAAGCCCAGGTACTGAGGTACTGGCAAGGCCCCTGGGGCATTGTGCTGGCCACACATTCCCCTGCTCATTAGTGGTGGCTAAAAACTTGTGAAAGCTACATCACTTGCCTCATAGTCCGTCATGGACTGGAAAGGGGGTCATATTATCCCTCAGCGTTTTGTCTCTATCCATGTTTACAATTCCTGAACTATATTGACAAGATTGAATGGCATCTGCAGTTAACATGACTTTGAATTCAAGGGAGTTTCTAGATTTTCCGGTCATATTAACATAAATGTCATTCCATTTAACATTAAATAATTACTTAAATTAGACTACGTTTGTTTAGATATTTTCCCTTTGAGGTAAATCATTAGTCCCTATATTGCAATTAAAAATAGTTATATTCTTTTAAACATATCCTTATATCGCTAACCAAAGATTTGTTAGACAATTCAAATATAGAATCTATCAAAAGTCTAGTTTATAATCCAGCTTCCACTTTGTCTGTATTTTTGTTCTGGTTTTATTGAGTTGAGATTGGGTCTGTTTCTCCAACATCTCCAATTCATATAACAAACTCTTCTTTTCAAGTTTAAACATGTAACATCAACACCAAGAAAATGATAAAAAAATTCTTCACTATCGCTTAGAATATCTGGATATTAGGTGGCCCAGTCTCCCCATTAACTTTTGTAAATAAGACGACAGGTCCTCCCTACACAAATCTTTGCAGGTTTCACGATATTTCAATCGCTGCAAAACATTAAACGTATAATCAAATACAACAAAAAAAATATTGTCTGTTACTTAATGATTGGAAGGAACCATCGTACCTGAGAAGACACATAGATTAAGATTTATAGAATTATAATTGTTGTTTTAATTATATCATATACAAACATATATACATATAAAAAAACCTTCATAAGTTCAAATGTTACGACTCCGTAATTTACACCACACTTTTAAACTTTTATCACAGATGAAAATATGTTCGTCTTTTTTGTATTTAGACCAAAATAAACTGAACTGATGCAATGTACATAAATACCTTTCATTTTTTTTTAAAACAGTTTCAAATTAATTTAAAAGATATGTCTTTAAAAAAACGGTTAAGAAATGTTAAAGAATATCTTATTTCGAAACGTTCAAAGATCGGATAAGTTGTTTATAAAATAAATAAAAATATTAATTATAGGTCTTTTAGGCTATTCAGTATTTTTTAAAAAAAACATATAAATTTTATATTAAGAATGTGATTTAGGGATATTCAATATCATGAAAAATGTAAACTACCGGAATAATGTAAAAAATGGATCGGAAACTTGTTTGCGGACTTTGATCTAAACAATTAAACTTTAAATAACCCATGAGCTATCTCAAGCGATTCTCCGACAGCAATAACAAAAGTAAAGGGTTACGTAAATGGATCTCTATATATAATTATCCATAGCGAGTATGTTCAAACAAGCATGACGAATGACCCTCGCTGGGGTCGACAACCGACCAATCAGTTTATGGTTCGCAAGCAAAGGTTGTGGAGACGGGAGGCGTCATCGAGATCAACAATGCTTCTTGAGTTAACTTTCGTTGTTACTTCATATAATAACATGCATTTTGTAGTGTAATGGTTATGACATCCGCCTAACACGCGGAAGGTCCTAGGTTCAAGGCCCAGATAAGACATTATTTTGTAAAATTTTAAAAACAATTTATGTTTGTGCCCGTTCTTTTAAACTTTCTTTTCGAACATTATTTAGCATTTAATTATGGCTCTAAATTTTGTTTCTCAACATTGTGATAACTTCGGTTTCGTGCTCTCTGTTGTTCTCAGTGACGGAAAAGAAGTCATACACTCTCCTCAACAATACGTTCAGTACATGAATACTTCAGGAGTATATGGTGGCGAGGCAGAAATTATTGCGATGTCCGAAATACTTCCCGTCAGTATCATCATTTACTTCCGAGGACGTCCTCATATCTCTATATTTGTCTAACATTTGTCTGCTCTTTACCTACCATATATACCTACCTGCATATACCTGCTCTTTAGCGGTCCTTCCGATCATTACCATTACAAATTTCTATTGCCTCTCACACGTGATGACTTTCTGGTTCCATATATTGGCAACGTCGGTATATCCACACTAATTTCACAGCCACCTTATCACACTGATGTAACGTCACCTTGCCACTATCCGGATAAACATGTACAACAGCATTTCAAAACAAACTCTCATGAACGAACGGATTCCGCAGAAGAATTTCAATCCACCATCTATCTATATAATTTACCAGAACAATCACAAGACCAGTGCAAATCAGCTTGACGAATGACCATCGACAGGGTCGGCCAATCACAGCTTACGGTTGGCAAGCTAGGGTGGTGCTAGGTAGCTAACCGCAGTGCGCATGTTTCGAGACGAACAATGCGTCGGCGGTTCTCCCCCTCCCCCCAACGAGGTTCACTCGCGTTGTTCTGGTTTCTTCGTGATGTAGTTCGTGTCCGTTCTCCCCCCCCCTATCTTTGCCCTGTCTATGAGCAAGTCTACTGCGTATGCTACACCGCGGGTCGCATCTAGTTTAAATATAACTTAGAGAATTTGCTTTTAAAACTTTTATAACTTGCTCAGTGGCGTAGCTAGGGAATTAAATGGAGATGTGGTCCACACCTGTTGATAACATCTCAGGGGGTTCATACCAAACATAATATAAGTTGTGTATGTATATTTGATATTGCATTACTTTATCGCGCTGTCGCTATATGAAAAATAAATCGCTTGTGAAAAAGTATGACTTTAGAAATATTTTGCTTGCCCTTTGTGTATATACGTAGGATTTAGTTTAATTCACAGAGCAAAGTAAAGCATCAAAATATGTCTGTGTTCAGATATTGGAAAAGTTTCCTGCCCTTAAAGAGACCAAATTAGACTTAAACATGTGCAGAAAAGCATCGGCATCTCACCTTTCAGTAGCAAAAAACAAATGAATTTACAAGTGGAACCGTATGGATAAAACGCTTGAATTGTTTTCGACAAAACACCTGTCCTATCCCACACTAACCGGTCGAATGAAGTAATAATGGAATGCAATAATTTTAAATAAGAAAGGAAAGCTAAGGAAGCTTTGTTTATTAGAGGAAAAACCGATTACAATTTCTCTGAAACTCTAAAATAAATGTATCAAACGATGGGCTTCATATATTGACTATCGAAAAACCCGCGCTTTTCAAACGCCTGCAGCTTGCTTTCAGTGGTTGCAATTAGTGTCCAGGTCTCACATCCATAAAGGACAATGGTTTTAACGAGAGCCCTGTAAAGCCTGTGCTTTGTTGGCAGGTTAATTTGTTTGCTGTTCAATATTTTGGTAACTTCGTCATTGCAGCCATCGCCGACCCTATTCTAGCTCGAATTTCAGCTTCACAGTTACCATCTCTAGATATAATGGCTCCTAGATATTTAAAGTTATTTACCTCCTCCAGCTTTTGTTGGTACATTACGATGTTTGCCATACTGACAGCTGAGGTATTAACCAATATCTCGCTTTTCACTGAGTTAATTTCCATCCCATATGGACCTGATCTGTCTGCAAGTTTGTCAGTGAGCTCCTGTGGTTCTTTACTGCTCTCAGCCAAAATATCTATGTCAGCAAATCTTAGGTTGCATAAGGGTCTTCCGCCTATAGAGATGGACATGTGGTGATCACTGAGTGTTTCTTGCATGATTTTTTCAAGGAAGATATTGAACAGGACAGGTGAGAGAATGCATCCCAGGCGGACTCCAATCGTCGTTTTGAAAAAGTCCCCTACGCAGCCTTTAAATACAACTGCACTGCTTGCCCGATTGTAGAGTTCATCGATCGCCTTTACCAGCTCTTCTTCGATGTTGAAACTTCTCATAACTCGACAAAGTCCCGCGTGCCATACTCGATCAAAGGCTTGCTTGAAGTCTATGTGATGGAGTTCACGTTTTTGCTGTAGATTGTTTTCTATGAGCAAGCGACAGATGAAGATCTGGTCTGCAACCTGCCTGTACTTTTGCCAGTAATTTCTCGGATATTGGCTTTAACCAGCTGAGGATAATTTTTTAGCATTACTTTGCTAGGGTGGCTGATAAGACTGATTGTTCTATAATGCCCTATATTATTTTAATATAGGCAACCAAGTTTTTATATTCCAAGTAATTGTGGCTTAACGTGTTCAAGAACCCACGCACCTGAGCTTTTGAGGCAAATGCACTATTGACTTCGCTATGCAGCCTCCCAATTACACAGCATCCAAAGCTTAAACTAATTTTATTTAGCTCATATAAGGTGAACAACTACATATGGGCCCCCGGCACCTAGTAAGTGATAATTTAAATATTTTATTTCGCCTATTACCATCGCGGGAGTGTACTCAACAACTTACCAAAGTTTCATGCTTCTACCTAAACTTGAAGTTGGAGAATTAGTGCTGAGTCAATTTTTATATAAGAAGAAAACCTACATTTAGGCCCCCGGGCCCATAATGAGTGATAATTTTATATTTGTTTCACCTGTTACCATCGCGGGGGTGTACTCAACAACTTCCAAAAGTTTCATGATTTTACCTACACGGGAAATTTGAGAATTAGTGATTAGTCATTTTTTATATAGCTCATGTTAGGAAAAAACTACATTTGGGCCCCCTGCCTCCCATGAGTGGGAACTTTAAGATTCTTTATCCACCAGTTATCGTCGTGAAAGTGTGCTCAACATCTTCCCAAATTTTCATGCTTCTAGCTACCCGGGAATTCGGAGAATTAGTGATGAGTCAGTGATTGAGTGGGGGCTTTGCCTTTTATTAGTATAGATGCACAGACCTCAATGGTTTCAAAATGCTCCAACAATGGCAAAAACTTGTGGAGAGTTTCGGAACGTTCTTATAATTTATATAATACGTAAAATTGGGGGCTCAATTAGCACGTCCACATTAATACCTAACAGTGGTGGTAAAATGTGATGTATAATAATAATAATAATAATAAATTGATTATTTATATAGCGCTGTATCCCAGTAAGGAACTGGGCTCACAGCACTTTACATGAAAGAAATAACATACTTATAAGTATTAAATTAACTTTCATATAACAAACACAAAAATTACAGTACATTATACATAAGCTACGTTAATCATTTACAAGAAATGTTGTTTCATTAATTTTGAAAATAAATTTTGAAAAGATGTGTCTTAAGTGCAGTCTTGAAGGACTTGGTTGTTTGAACACTACGTATATGTAATGGTAGAAAATTCCATTGTTTGGCTGCACAAAAAGAGAACGACCTTTCACCAAATGTTTTGGTGCGTGTGGTAGGAACAGAGAGAACGCGTGTGTCTGCAGAAGATCGTAGCTGGCGACTGGGTGAGTAGACCGACAAAAAAATATTAGAATTATAGAAATAAACCGAAAACAATAATGGCTAGAATAACAAATATCTATGTCAATAGAGATGGCTCATGTGAAATAGTTGTAAACAGAGGCGTCATTTGGGTTGGTGTCACTGACTGCGGTAGCTCTTGGTGTCACCCCTCGTGGCTTACCTTATAGACCGCCTTTGAGTACCAAAATAAAGGGAACACAGAATTTGAAGTTTGGGTGTTACCCCTTGTGATGGTGTCATCCGGTGCGGTCAGCACCCCAGCACTCCACTAGTCTATACTAATAAAAGCCAAAGCCCTGACTGACTTACTCACTCATCATTAATTCTCCACCCTCCCGTGTAGGTAGAAGAATGAATCTTTGGGAAGTTGTTGAGTACACTTCCGCGATGGTAAAAGTCGAATGTTATTTTTTAATCATCACTCACTGGGGGCCGGGGCCCAAAATGATTTTTTTTTCTTATATGAACAGTATAAAAATTAGTATAAACTTTGGCTAATTTTTAAATGGATGGATCTTGACCAAGCTTTGTACATAAAAACTTTATTACCCATAATACAATTCTAATTGGACAATTAACTCCTAATGTTCATTCGTTTTTGGTTGGAGGCGAAAATTCTTTTTTTTTCCCTAAACAGTTAATTCTTTATTACCCACTCCAGTTTTCTCGATTGGACCATTGTTGAAAAATATATCCATCATGGTCCAGATTGAAATCAATAGGTGTTTTTAACTTTACATCAAACACAAATTGGGCCTGGGGGCACTTATTTTAATTTTTTTTCTTATGTAAGATGTAAATTAAGAAAGTTGTTTAATACCTTCCTATAAACATTTCTGTCATACATTGTTTTTAAAATATCACTTATTAGGGGCCGGGGGCCCGAAATTTTATTTTCGCTAAGTGAGTTATAAAAAGGTATTTTAAACAGTGGCTACTAGGTAAATGGATGGATTTTGACCAAACCTGATACATAAAAATTCGGTGGCCGGTATTGAAATTCCAAAGGGTACTAAAACCTAATATCACCCCCTTCGGGGCCTGGGCCCCTTAATTGTTTTCGTAAACTTTAAAATCTTTATTCCCCATTAATATTAAAAAAATTTTTTGACAAATATTAATACATAACTTTATCATGATCCAGATTGCAATTTTCAGGCCTATGAATTTTACATCTTTCAACCTTTTTTGCCCGGGGCCCGTAATTTCATTTTATTCCCAATTTGATTTAACACGACCTTGAAAACTTTTGACAAAAGCCTATTTCCATCATGATCCAGATTGAAATTAAAGGGTGTTTTTAATTTTAAATATTGCACTGATTGGACCCGGGGGCCCATTAATATTGTTTTTTTATATAAGCTGAAAAAATATGATTTATTTACTGATCGACATAAAAATTAGAAAGTTCTCGAATATATTATCGCTTAGGGTTCTGGCTAAAATGGGTGTTTCTTGAGCTAAATTGGTACATACCATTTCCATGACACATATTGAGAGACTATACGGCAAAATATGTAAAAAATTGTAAGCAGATTTCATCTCGAAATTTTACACGTAAGGGGAGTAATAACGTTCGCCATGTTAAACCTTCACTTTTATTGCCCACATTCACGACATTCGAAGCGGCTTCCCTGCTCTAAACGACACTGATAAATGTACTATTTCGTTGGTATGACGTCAATGTCATTCGCCATATTGAACCATTCTATCGGTCTTTATACTTTTTGTTCCATCTTCGCGAAATTTGGTACGCGGGATCTCAACATTAACTGTTACTGTGTTACTGTAATGACGTATTTATTGTTTTGTTTTTGAACCAAAGTATTGATGCTGGTAATACGTGAAATCAAGAAGCTTAATATAATTACATCGGTATTAATTTAACTCCTTTAAGTTTATTATAATTCATTAATGTAGGTCAGCTTACATTTGTAATTCGCTTCATTCTTGATAAAAATAAATAAAAAACACTTTTTAAAAACTAGTCTTATTTTAGAAATGAATATCTATGCTCAGTTTAAACTTGGCGAATAGCTTTGCCTAACTTAATGAATATATTTGCATAACTTAGCAAGCACCCTAGTCTTATAGTCATGGCGAACAACGAGATAATCGATTTCACCTACGATTTAACGTTTCTGTCTCATTTTAAATTTTACATTTTCATAAATTTGGAGCTAAACGTCTCTTCTGACTGTAAATTTCAAATTTTAAATTTATTTTCTAATTTTTAGTACATTCTTATAAAAAAAATATTTTCTACTTTTTAGTGCATTTCTAAAATAAGACTAGTTTTTAAAAAGTGTTTTTTATATATTTTTATTTTCTACTTTTTAGTCTTCACATTTTTTAAATTAAATTCTTCAATGTTCATTGCTCTTTATTCGCTTTTAATTACATTATTATTCTGGTCGAAGAGATCGGAGTCGCTGCATCTCTCTCTATTAACTGCTTAGGATATCAATCTCTCTCACAGATCTGGCGTAGTGTGTTACTGGCCCGCTGGCGTGTCCCTGCTCATCACCGGACTGACCTCCCGTGCAGTAAAACACTGGTAGTTGGTCAGTCGCTCGTGACCCGTGCCAGTCACTAGGGCGGACTGCTGAGGTTTAACTCTAGCAGACGTAAATCGAAAATATTTAATTAAATTAAATATAGCCATGGGAAAAGACTGCAAAAATTCACAAAAATACTATCAATGAAATTCAACATGTCTTCAACTTTTCAGAATGGTTGAATAACGGGAAGGGGTTCAAAATAAGGATATTAAAAATAGTCCGATTAAACTTACAAAGCAAGCTAATATAAGCCTAGTAATAATAAAAATGGGGCTGTGATAGAGAGCGTCTCTTACTTTTCTTCCAATTTCACAGCACAATGTCAACCGTCTGATAAGAACTTTTAATTTTCATGGTATTTTATCTCTTATTGCCTGGTGCACTAATGTGATAATTCTACCAATATTAAGAAGCTTTTTTTTCTACACAGATTTAGAGTGATTAGCGTTTCAGTGGTATCGGGGCCATTCGCTGCCCACAGCTTTATTGTGTTTGGTTCATCTGCTGTGGTGAGTTGTTCATGTTATCTATTTCAGACGTTCTTTTTATTTAGAAGAATATTGAGTAATACACTGATCTATAGTTTTGTTAAGTCTTGCATTTTTTACCACGTTTTTATTAACTTGCTTTCGTTCCTGTCCGTCCACACTTTTTCAAATCTGCCAACGTAAAATTAAACCCCTTTTGATGGTCCTAGAGACCTCACATTTGTACCACAGATGGATCTTGGATGACAATGCATTGTATCAAAATTTCAGATCGATCGAATGTACCGTTATTAAATTATTGAACTTTTTAGTTTATCTATATATATAAGCATATGCATTATCCGTCTGCTCTTGTTTACATTACATTCACGTGCAGAGTTCACACCAACCCCGACCACATCAACCATGTTTAACATCAAGGGGAGATCGGTCATTTACAGTCTGTAAATGTTTGTCGGGCAATGCGTATTATATTTGAACATAATCAATACTTCAAAACTCACCATAGCATACACTAAGACTAAAAAGAATAAAATAAATAGAAGTAAAAAAAAAGATTTTTAAAAACCACGTTTTTACAAATGTTTTTAATGTTAACAGTGATTTGGTTTTCCTTGCTTGATCAGTCACACTATTACACGCCCAGACGCGGTGCTCGACTTGCGTACCGATGGTCACGGGTTCGAATCCATGTGAAGGCAGGGATTTGTTCCCGGGACTTAGGGCGTCCCTGAGTCCACCCAGCTCCGAATGGGTACCTAACACTAGTTAGGCGGCTGGGTAATGCGTGGAACCCTCATAGCCGTGGCCTGTGAACGCTGCATCACTTGCCAACAGATCATCCGTCATGGTCTGTGGACGCAATTATCTTCTGCATAGAAGGAGCGTCTGTATAGATAAGATAAGATAAGAAGATAAGGCGGGAAGAACGAGTGTTTGTATGTGTTTGTTCTTGCATACGGAATCAGAAAAATGTCTTTATCCCCATGTCTTTCCGAGTGTTGCGTTAGATTATCTTTCTGTTGTATTTCTAAAGTAGAATTATTGCAGTTAGCTGATATGTGCTATTATTCGGCCATTCATTACGTTATTCCCAGTTTCAGATTTACAAGATGAATGTCTCTAGTTTACGGAACTCATCCAGGACAACACTCAAGTGCTACCATCAACAAGGTGGTCAGCACAAAGTTACGCTACGAGATAGTTTTGTCTATATGTGATGAGATTCATCAAGCGAATGTCGGGTTGTTATCGGAATTTAACGTAAGGCAACAGCAACTTTTCATGAAAAAATTACCAAAGAAAAATTTCGACCCCGTTAAGGCACTGTTCATAAAATTTGATTTTAAAAGATAAAAATACTAGAGACAAGTTTAGTACTCAGGTGTGTCAATGCATATAGACTCACATGTTAGTAAGGGGGAAAACGGTGAGCAGCTTACTCAACGCTCCATGAAATTTTTAACTTTCTTCTGAATTTATCTCTGTCAGTCAATTAAACAGCTTCTGATGCAAAGGTACTTACTGAAATAAGTCAAGACTATCGAGGAAATGCAAAATCTCTTTTATTTTTACGAATGTTTGGGTCCTATATTATATTTTGGCAGAAATGATTATGACACTAAAAGGGGACAGAATTTAGAAACATGTTTTCTTAATGTAAAAATTGTTTTTTTCATATCAATCTCTCAATTTTAGAAACAGCTTCTAGAGGTGAACACTTAAACACCAATTTAATGCTATCACTCAACATAAGTTTTACTTTATTAAATCTACATAATCTTGTAAAATATTTTAGACTTTTGTTTTGTGTTTACTTTTGAGCAGCGTCTTTAAGTCCTTAATCTTCCGGTGAAACTAGATACTGCTCTTTTTAAAACCCTTATATTAACTTCACCGTCTTGTCGTGGTCAAACCAGCGGAAAAACAAAAGTAAATAAAACAAACCCGTAAAAACAAAGTTTTTGACTATAAATCCCTTATATATGAGACATAACTAAAAGTATTTATTGTGTTCCAACGCGACAAACATTTACAGCCTAAAACTGAGTGAACTCCACCTCCACGAGATGAGGTCATCGATGGCTGGCGTGAAGTCAAGTGACCAGTAAAATGTAAACAATGGCGACCGCTACATATAGTTTATATAGATAAATTAAAAATGCATTAATTTAATAACTGTACTTTCGATCGATCTGAAATTTTGATACGATGCGTTGTTATGTTACACGAGTCAATGTTCCAAATTTCAGCTCGAGGGCATCACTGGAAGTGGGTCATTTTTTACTTTTGTTTTTCCACCCGCCCGACGACGAACGACAGACAGAGAGAGAGACAGAGTGACAGAAAGGGACGGCGATGAAGTTAACATAATGGATTTAATAAAACAAACCCGTAAAAACCAAGTTTTCGACTATAAATCCCTTATATATGAGACATAACTAAAAATATTGATTATGTTCCAATGTGACAAACATTTACAGACTGAATCTGTCTTAACGCCCTTTTGCTTTATAACCCTGGGGGGATGGGGGGTTGGGAGAGTGGAAGGGCTGGTCACCGATCGATGGACCAAGCTCAGCGTGACACGTAAATTGTAAACAAAAGCACGTCGGTACACCTGGTTAAAACACGAGATGTGTTCACCGATGGCTGGCGTGAAGTCAATTGACCCGTAAAATGTAAACAATAGCGACTTCTACAGATAGTTTTTTATAGATAAAATAAAACTGCATTATTATAATTACGATACTTTCGATCGATCTGAATTTTTGATACGATGCATTGTTAGGTGACACGAGTCTATGTGCCAAATTTCAACTTGATTGCATCACGGGAAGTGGGTCATTTTTAAATAATAATAATAATAATAATAAATTGATTATTTATATAGCGTTGTATCCCAGTAAGGAACTGGGCTCACAGCGCTTTACATGAAAGAAATAACATACTTATAAGTATTAAATTAACATTCATATCACAACAAACACACACAATTACAATACATTATACATAAGCTACGTTAATCATTTACAAGAAATGTTGTTTCATCAATTTTAAAAATAAATTTTGAAAAGATGTGTCTTAAGTGCAGTCTTGAAGGACTTGGTAAATCCCTTACATTAACTTCGAAATCTTGTTGTCACCTCTTCGTACGTCGGGCAGAAAAACAAAAGTAAAAAATTTGAAGTAACAAAACAAACAAACATTATATATAATTATAATAATAATGTTAAATAATAATAATAACAATAGAAAATAATTAGATTGATTTAAGTAGCTCTATTACCATTGAAATAAATATACACCAACAAAATGTTAAAAAAAACTCTGCCACTGAACTTAATTACAACTTTATACTAAAACAAAAAACCTGTTATAAAATTAATATGAACAAACTTGACAATGAATTCTCTTCCAGGCTCTGTAATTATATTTTTGTCGAGAAACAGATATACACAAATAGCTTATTTTAAATAGAACAATCTTTAAAGCTATTGAAAACAAAACGAAAATTTTTCAAAACATTACAGTTCTACGATAAATAAATTATAAACTAGCGAGTTCAACTAACTTGAGAATGTACCAGACATACTGAGGCTGGAGTCCTCTAGGGTTTGGTCGATTAGCAGAGGTGACGTTGATAAACTATCACACATTTTTTACTTTTATCGATTCGTGTTTAAATAATGAATGAATTTTAATTTCACTTTCATTACCTTTTCTTCTTTAAAAAAAAAGAAACAAACCAACTAACTACAGTCACCTGCAATAGCATATATATGGATTAAAATGTGTAAATATTCACTGTTTAATAATTTCGATGAGCTGTTAGGTTCCAATAATTTACTACATTTTAATTTCATTCTTGGTGCTACTTGATTATCATCTTCGTCAGTAACATTACTTTTGCTTTTGCATGAAAAAATAAAAGGACATGCTCGTTCATCAAATCCATCATTCGAATCGCCTTTGTAACAATAACAGATGAGAAGATCACCGTAATTAAGATCATACGGTTTTATTTCGATAATACGAAGTTTTTCAGCCCCCGGGACATTGGTTTGAAAAGCGATAGACGAATTATCGAAGAAATCTTGCAAAGCATTTACAAGAAGATTAAGTTCTTCATTATAGAACCAATATAAATACTCATGACAGAAGTAATCAATATACATATAAAAGCTGAACCAAAAGAATCGTGTAGAGATATGTGGGTTGTAGCGAGATTCTGTAGATTTCAAATTTGCCCTTATATTATAATTAGTTACGTGTTGGAAATAACACTGAATTACCTTGTAAACTTGCTCATGTTTACCAATCATTTGTGGAAGCAAATTTTCTGAAAAAGCCATTTCAGCATAATATTTTCTTGTGCAACTACCATCAGGTTGCATAAAAAAAGGTTTTCTGCAAGTTTCAATTTGGCAGTCATGCCAGACTTCTTTAATGGAATTTAAATTAATTTTATCAACGCTGCACAACTCACTGGACCAAGTAAAATTTCCACTATGTTTATTTTTATAAAACTGTATAAAAGATCTGTATGCACTTAACGAAACAAATAAGGGGTAACTAAATTTTGCAAGAATATCTACGTTGGTACTTATACTACTTATTTTCTCATTATTGCAAACTGCACAATATCTGTTCTAATAAATTCCCTTATATTTCCAAATACCTAAAATGTTTACGTAAGATGTTATTTAGTGGCACTTTTTGTCGATCCATGTATTTAAAAGTCCTGAATTATTTTGACACGATTGAGTGGCATATGAATAACAGCGAAATGGATTTGTTGAAGGGCTTAGATTTTTGGGTGGTTTGAAAGATATTTCCTTTCTAATGAACAGAGCATTGTAATTGAGGTCATGACTTTTAGGGTACAGATCCCACCTTGCCGGTATAGAATCATTCCGTGCATTACAATCAAAAATACTTTTGTTCTTGTAGACAAATCCTGTATTTATATCGCTAACCAGAGCTTTCTTAGACACGTCACATATAAAAGTTATTAAATCAGTGACATTCATTATCGGGCTTTCATATGTTTCTTCTTCTTTATTTCTTCCTTGTTCTAAGATTTCCTTGAAATCACTTGGGCAGCTGGCAATAACGAACACATGATTTAAACATTCAACATCTGCGTCCAGACTAAACTTTTCACGGCTGTCCTGTAAAATATTTGGACATTCAGTGGCCATGTCCTCACAGCAGTTTCCATAAATAAGACATCTGTGATCACAGGAACAAGCTGTTTTGATTTTCCCACACGATTGTTGGCAGGATTCTTGTTCGTGTAAAGGCCACGATGTGTCATTTGTTATATTGAATCCCAAACCAAAGTGTTCATCTTTGAGAGACTTTATTGTGCGATCCAAGATGAAAACACACAGGATAGATAGGAGGTGACACATATTTACTATTTCAATATCTTAAATAATTTCGTTAATAGTTATTCGTCTAGAATTTAATAAATCGTATTTCTTTTCTTATCTTTACCTTGCAGCTTCCTACTTTGACAAACTTTTTTTAAAACAACAAAAAATCGGGTTTATGACTAATTGTTCAATGATTTTCAATCCGTTTGTCAGTTTTATCTTAAAACTAGTCAATACACCTCCAACTAGATTAGATAAAATTCATTCTTCTTAACTGGCAAGTCATCGCTCCATACAGCGTTTTCAATTTATTTCGTTTGAATTTTTAAAATCCCTGAATGCAATAAATATTTATATTGTTTCCACAGCAATTACAAAATAAAGTTTAATAACCATAAAAAAGATTTTTGCTTTTCAAAAGTTTCATATTTCTATCGGTTTAAATAAAATTGTATTTTCTTTTAGAAACTTAAAAAGTAAATATCGGATGTACTTTCATAAAATATTTCACATTCATCTTTTAACCGTTTCCAACAAATAATTGTAAATATATTATTTTCTATGTAACATAAACCTTCCCAGTGTCAATTGCTATTGGGGATAAAGTAAATAAATCTAATAAATTTTATAATTAGAAAAAAAACCTACCGTAGTTTTTTTTATTCTTGTTCACACAGTTCACCAACTAGTAAATGAGCTGCCGTGACATAAAACTCTAATGGGCCTATCAATTATCAAAGGTTAAATCACTTTTCAGAGAAATAATATCATACATTTCAAACACTGACGACCGCGACATTTTCAATTATTCATATACCAGTAGAATTTATTACGATTCAACATTTAACAAAGAGGTATACATTACAAGGAATGGAGTCAGGTGAAAGATATGTTCGCAGAATAAATTGATCTTTAATCATCTCTCTACTGTTACCGAAGTGGCATTTTTTAAAGTGATCTTGATTCAAATTTTAAAAGTATTCAAAATATGTTCTTTTTTTTTAAATCCATAAATTGAGTTATTTCCATTAATTACTTTACAGCCATCAATTACGTTTTATCTACAAGCATTCTTTTAAAAAGCTTCTATACTTCAATCATTTTTTAAAATTCATACGTTTCATACGATAAAACTTTCGTTGCACAAAGGAATTATATTTATATGCAAATAACTATAAATCATAAGTGTCGTGGTAATAGAAGTAAAATTGTATATATTGTGCATTGATTTATTTAAATATTAATAATGAAATTTAGTTTATCCAATCGCTGATCAATTGAATCCTTTATTAATGGTCGAGAAGGGATGGACTCTACTGGGCTCGACGAACGAGTAGGGTCGCGGGCCACGGACCTGACCGCGACCCGCGACCTGAAACCGACAACTCCTGGTAAGCTATGCCGAAGTCCGATATGTTAGGCGTTAGGTGCTAGTCACATATGATTACAGTCGCTGTACGGATCTTAGGCAAAGCATTTAGATGTAATGCCGATGATGAAAACCAAAGTAACCATTTTTGGGTCGGGTAAATCCGAAGCGATAGTTTCGTCCCACTCAGTTTACTAGCAACGCTATTGAGCGGTGCCGGTTTAGGGCCAGGAGCGCCAGTACGAATTAGCAAAAGGTACCGCGCAGAACGCAGCGAACGCCAGATCTTAGGAAACCTTCCAGTGGGGGTTACACCCTACGTAGGTCTTTGATGATCCCCCGCTCTGCGGTGGTCCTAGCCATGGAGACCCATCTGCTTTGCCAGGGTGGCGCCAGAGTGGTAGCGGGTCGTAGTAGGGAATTCCACCCCTCCTTGTGAAGTCAATTTATTGGGAGGCGTTTTCGATTTTACGTCCTGGATGCCCACGTGGCCGCTTCAGAAGCAATCGCTTCCTGGGGGGGGGGTCTCAGCTGTTACGTCCCTTTGGGGGCCAGATAGCTGAGAGCGTCTTCCAGGAAGACCCATAAAGAGCACTAGGCTCGGGGTGTCTGATTTTTTTCTATATGTAAGATCATTAATGGTCTCAATTGAAAACCTTTTTTGAGCTTCACAAATGAAATCAAGAGTACATCTCAAATCTTGATAACAGTGTAACAATTTTAGAGAACTATATATAGATTATGTATACATTTCTTTATACAGTCATAAAATTAACTTAATGAGCTCTATATTAATGTGTTGTTTGAGGTTCCCAAATAAGAACAAGAGTACATCTCAAATCTTGATAACAGTGTAACAATTTTAGGAAACTAAAGATTGAATATATATAATTTTCTAAATACAGTCATATAAAATTTATATAATGAGCTCTATACCAAAGATTTATAACATTTTTTAAACTTTAAGATCTTTCAACTTCCATTGGTTTCTAAATAAAAAACGAAACTTTCAAGAAAGAACAAGTTGCACAATGCTGTATTTCAAACTTAATATCAACAGCATGGATATTGGTTGCATTTAAAGTTCATTTTCTTCATTAAATTTTTGTAACTGTATTTTTCTATGGAGACTACACGATATAAGAACAATTCACCTAAATAAATTTTGTTTCAATCCGACTTTCTATGTTATTTTAAAATATTTTCTTCACAGCCATATTTGAATATGTAGGCAATGCAACTTCTAAAAAAAAATAAACTAATGGTCCTTTATTAGTCTAAGAAATAAGAACCAACAGGAATAGCATTACTAAAAGACCCCTCCCCCACACCCCTTAAAGCCTATAATGATAATGAAAACAAATCAAACACACTCTAGACACATCTTGCATCAGCATTTTCGGTCATAGCGGGCAAAGACGACTTATCGTATCTGTTACAGAAGCTCCTTCTATACAGAAGATCATATCGTCCTAGGCTTATCCATGGTTTGTCTATTGCCCTGAATTCTTATTAGATTTTTAAATGCCGATAAAGTGGTTAGTTTTCCTGTTTTCTTCAGACAACCCATTCCACAACCGATTTCCGGAAGGGAAGAACGATAATTTGTATGAGTTTCTTCTTGCATACGGAATAAGAAAGGTGTTTTTTTTTATCCTTATGTCTGTCTGAGGGTTGCATTAATAACTTTACATAAAATACAAGAAAGAGGTAACACAACTAATAAAATTAGCCGAAAGATTTATAAACTAAACTCTTTACACACATAACAAACAAACAAAACATCTGGTGGTCTAGAAGTAGAAGAATTCCCTACTAGATTGCTAAAAGAGTAAGTCTGTTTATTCTTACCAGTCCTTTAAGTACTTTCGATGATTTCTAAAACATGATATTGTGCATCAGGTTTTGAGATAAGGGGCCGTCCATAAAGTACGTCACGCTCCAGGAGGGGGGAGGGGGTGCAAGAAAGTGTGACAGTTTGTGACAGGGGGAGGGGGGTTGCCAAGACGTCAATCGTTTATCTATCAAGAGATTTAATTTAATTAATTTATAACTTTAATAATTGTATTAATAATGTAAGGCTATTTACTAAATGGTTTCAAAACAAAACATTTCTGAATGTCAATACAACAATAGTCTTTTAGAATCCAGTGTGACATCATATGATTTCCGGTATAGCCAAAAGTGAACAGAACCAAAACACATTATTTTCGACGCTATCGAGTGATATATTTTTAAAAAATTGACAAAATTTTAACCTTTTCGTGTTTTAAATTTCATCGTTTGCTCGCGGACCACCAAGGACATTTCCGCGGACCACTAGGACACTAGGTTGAGAACCACTGGACTAGAGGGTTTGACATACACGCAATCAACTTGTATGATATAAAACCTATACATTCATACCTCGGTAACAATTTTCAGCACATTATAAGGTTATATATTGTACCTATTGGTAACTTAAAATAGTCATAACATCTTATATAGTTTAATATGTCCAAATGTAATTGTAAATGGAATAATAAAGGCTTTCAAATTGCTATGAATTTGTTTACTTTCCAAATGTAAGTTTCTCTGACTGAAATTGTTTGTACATTATGTCTGTGCGGCATTATTCCCTGATACACGCACTAAACCAAGGTGTATACCGCTGTAGTGAACGCAGCATCTCCATCTCACTTTAAGCATCGCTTTGTCCGTAGAATAACACCAATTGAACGCCGGGGTTGTTTATTCAACCTGCCTGAGAAAACGACAGGAAACTATATGGTTTAATGACGCATAACTTAAATAGTGTTATCATGTTATCATGTTATCATGTTATCATGTTATCACTTCTATGGCATTTTGTCCAATAGGTAAATCCATCATCTTTAATTTACCATCAAATCTTTATTTGTTTGTACAGTAGATAAACTCATCGTCTTCAATTCAATCTAAAGACTTGACAAGTTATTTTGATTATTTTAAAACAACATATAACTAAGGAGAAATGTTATTTATTTCCAGTTTATGTCTAAACGACTTGCAAAATACCACTGTAACCTACGTACAAAATAAAGACCAATTTGAAAGTATCAGCAGTAAATAAAATAAATAATATAATGGCAAGCGCCGCTTTGGTAAATAGATGGCATCACAATTCAAGGTATTTGAGCTTATTACTGGCATATTTTTTTATTCGAGATAATCGATTTCAATCAATTGAATGTGTACAGTTGCCATCATAATCGATTGTTTCCTATCATAAAACAGAAATGAGTCAATTCCTAGCTTTACCATCTAAAATTGAAATAGTGAAAATTCTAACAAGATGAGGATTGCTCAGATTTGAGATATTTGGGTTTTTTTTCCTCTCAGTAATATAATGATTGTATAGAAGTTGTTAAATTGTTTGATGCCCTAGATGTGAGTATAGGATATGTTTCAGCGTTGAGAGTTTTTGTTTAAGATGGCTGATAGGAGATCCCTGTTCCCTGTGCTCGTCGCTGGCGGTTCACAGATAAGGGTCGGTAACCTCTTAGGTAACTCTTCAGTGTTGGATACGCTCGTCACCCAGAAGGAGTTCATCCCCCTGATGGCCATGTACACGTCCGTCGATATGGTCCTGTCCACTCTGGGGATCATCACCAACGTGGTCAACATCAGGACGTTCCTGGTCATGGGGGCTAACGATGGGGTCACCGTGGCCTTTCTCTTCCTCTCGGCCTCTGAGCTCCTGTGTAGCCTGACTGCCCTCAGCCAAAGAATCTCCATGGCGTTTTGGCTCACTGAAATGGTCACAAGTTACAAGACATGGTTTTATATCAACCCTAACACATTTACTGTCTACTTAGGGAACATTCGCTCTAGCCTGTTTGAAATCCCCGTCTTGATAACCTCATACCTGGCAGTGGTCAAGTGCATGTGCGTGGCCAATCCGCTGGGGTTTAAAAGCACGTTCTCCATCGCCAGGACGATTAAAATAATGGCTGGTATCTGCGTGTTCTCTGTCGTCACGTACATCCCTACACTGGCTACCATTGACGTCACCGAGGACTTCGACCAACGGGTCAACTCTACGCGACTTACCGTGTGGTTCTCGCCCTATCGGGCCATCGTTAAAATCGTCGTCTGGAACGCTCGGGACTCGGTGTCCGCCATATTTTCGGAAATCGTCATCGTTGTTTGTCTGGTGGTCATGTCAAGGTCACTCTCCAAGGCCGTCAGTGTCAGAAACACTCTGACATCATGCTCTGGATCAGGACTCGTCATAAAATCACAGGGTAGATCTCAGACTGTTGGGAAAACATCAGGAAGAAAGCTGGGCGGGAAGGAACTACAAGTTATAAAACAGGTGACGTATATTTCTTTGGTGTACATCGTAGGAAACACCCCCAAGATAAGCGTGTTCTTGGCCATAGCACTTGTATCTGATCTAACGCAAGGGGGGCTGTACCAGAATCTGTATGACGTCGTCATAAAAGGGAAAGAACTTTGTGAGCTGGTGATATCGTGTGTGAATATTGTCATCTATTATAAGTACAATACCAAATTCACGGCATGTTGCAAATTCAGAACATAAAACAGTCAGATGTATTGTTACAATGTTGATTTCATTTCTTAACTTTACACCATTTATAGCACCGATTAGGCATATTCCAACTCCATACGTTGGACATTTCCCGAATTTAGTCACCATCACATTCGGCGCTTAAGGTCACGTGGGCACTGGCCATTATAAGACAGTTCTTCCCGTTTGTCTTTTGGCTCAGCGCTCGTACGTTCATTCTTGGTATTCAGAGAGCTCTGGGTAAAAACAAATATATATTATTGACTAACTTTTCAAAACAGATACGTACACATTCAGAATAAATGTATAAGATTTAGAGTCGAGGAGATGCTTCTCATGTGGTGAACCATACATAAACTAAATATTTGTTTGTCAGATAAAGGAAATACTAGAAGTAAATGGTTTACGATAATAAAAGAATTCCTGAAATGCTATCTTATGCATTAGGAACCTTGCAAATACATATATATTTTTACAACACAGAAGAGTTACCTAAGAGGTTACCGATCCTTAATTGTGAACTGTGAGAATTATAGAAATATACAGACATAACTCAATAAATGATAGCCTATAGTGATGAAAACTGAGGGGGGGGGCAGGGACAAATGAATTAATATATTGGGGAATTGAATATTTAGCTTTAATTGCTTGATTAGTGGCAGTGGCGTCACTAGAGGCGGTGCGGGTGTGTGGGCCGCCAAGGGTGACACCATCAGGGGGTGACACCAAAATCTAAAATTTTGCTGTGAACGATTTTATTTCAAAAAATAAAGAGACGACAATTTTTTCACCTAGAATACAATGAAATACGTTAAACGTGAAGACTTATTAAAAAAAAATTAACATGCAATAATAAAACAGTCCCAACAAACTACAATAAAACGTATTAGGAAAAAAGGAAAGAAACAACCGCACCGGAGAGAAAATTAAGAAGGTTGGACATGTAAGAGGCGGTGTCTTTTTTTAAATATGAACTAAAGCCAACTGGGCTTTGACATACCGACACCATGGAGTAAGCCGGTGAGACAAACCCCACCTCACTACTCCCTCTACCACAATGGGGGAGGGGGATAAGATTTTTCTCAAAAAAATCAAAAGATGGGTTTTTTTTCTTTTTTTATTTTTAAGGGAAAAATTATGTATTAAATGTCTTTGAGTTAACAATTTTGTTTTATTTATATTTATTAAAGGGACACAAACATGCATATCTCTTTTAATATAACTTACTCTAAGAAACTTAACTTTATTGAGTATAGATACAATTTTTTCTGTAATATCTTTCAACAAGAAATAATTTTCACAAGAAAACATTTCGGCGTTAAGGATTTTGTATGAAACGATTTTCACTGATAGATGGCTTGATGCAATGCGTTCGGCAGACAAAGTAAAGTTTATTTTGAATGATACCGATCAGAACCGCACCTGTGCAACTGCAGCGAAGAATTTTTAACTTTTGACTAACGTCTGGTCTGGCTATTATATAGCATGTTATTGAAAATATAATCTGTTATATTCAAGTATTTTGTCCACAATTCATAATTCCACTTTCTTGCAGCGGTAGGCAAGTTAATCCTTTATGTTTTATGTTATTTTGATAAAAGAGGGTAATATAGTAATAATTTACTAGAATTATTTTTGAGTCAAAATGCCACGTGACGGACGGACGGCACATACATTGCAAATTATGTATATGTATGATTGTATTATTTAATTTTATTTTTAAACAAAATTTATTTTTTTTTAAATTCGTCGTGTCCATCAAAGTGTGATTCATTAAGCTGCAACTGCATAAATAACAAAATACAAACTAAAATTTTTATACAAAAGACAATTATCTCCCTCGTTGTATTCAAACACAAACAAAAACCATTGTATACGACTGATTTTAGTGGCTTTTTTTTTCTTTTGGTGTCCCATAACCTCGTTGTCGTTGGGGTCCTAATATTTCCATTAGAACTTTCTCGGGACATGGTAGACCTTCGCGGTGCCCATCTCCTCTCCAGATCAGCGGAGGACTTTTTAGTGAAAGTCATTCATCAACATTTTATTGTGGCTTTTAACGTAGGCTAGATTCCACGCCCCTCAGCTTGTGAGGCGAGCGCACTATTGACTTCGCTATCCAGCCGCCACCTGGCATTACCTTTTTTTTTAAGAAATTTTTTTTTAAAGATCACGTTGCAAATGATTATTTTCATGTACTTTTTCCGCTTCTATAAATCTATGGATCTGATGCAGTTTCATGAAATGTTAGACACGGGTCTCAAGGCTGGTTAAAAAAAAACATTAACAACTATTTATTATTTATTCATCGCCCTGAGACCTAAGGTTTATTTTGGTATCTGTTACAAATTTAAACTACGCAAAAGACGATGATAAAATGCATCAGCAAGTAGTTTGCATTGTATGAGTGAAATTATATACATGAACTAAACACGAGATGCCTCAAAGGTTCTCCGGTAGCACTTTGAATGATGAAGATTAAGATAGAAGTTACATGTATAACTTACACAATGCGCTGTTAAAACTAAGATACAAGACAGAAATTTGCAACTATTAAATTTTTTTTCAGGCGCGCTTAAAAGTATTAGAAGTGAAACGAAATATTTATATGAGGGCTGATCCTGTTTTAAATAGGAATTGTTCGATTAATCGGAACAAAAATAATCGATTAATCAATTAATTTCGATTAATTTTAAATTTATAACGCATATATATATCCCGTTAAGTCGCGCTTCATTATTTTGCGAAGTTCGTTACGTCGCGTTAATTGCATGGCTCCCAAATTGTGTGACGTAACACAGCGAATTCGTTCTGCTATGCAAGAAATAAGGAACAAAAACCTTTTTGTTTACGTATGCTCGTCTAAATAAATATTTTAATAATTCAAAGGAGTTACAAAAAATATAAAGTATTAATTGATTGGAAAAAAAATGTTTATTTAAATTTAAAAAAAATTGTAATCGATCAAATTAATTTTAATCGATTAATTAATCGTTATTTCCCACAGCCTTAATTTATAGAAACCAAAACAATGTTATTTAAAGCTACATTTTCTCCTACTTTTTAATATTTTTATTTTATATATCAAATTTATGGATAATTAATCATATTTAAAATGCATTATAAAAGTATTTTGTAAATGTATGTACAGTCGGACCTTGCTAAGTCAAACTTTCTTAAGTCGAAAACCTCCCTATATCGAACTAATTGTTAGGTTCAGGCCATATTCCATTAGACTAAGGTATTTTAGATCTACTTAACTCGAAGATGTTTGGCTTCCATCCTTCGTAAGTCGAATTTTTCAAGGCGTTTGGGTAAAAAAAAAGTAGAAGAAAAAATCTTACCCCCCTCCCCAACCCATCCCACTGTGGACGGAGTCAAGTGTGGCGGGGTTGCTTTCTCGGCAGTTCAAATTTTAGGCGGCTTCCTTTCATATGAAACATCAGACACCGCCTCTCCTTCCTGTCAAACCTTCTTGCTTGTATGGCTGTCGTCCCCCCCCCCACACTCAATATCAACATTGCCCTTGATTAATCTGCGCCTACTGGGCCATTTTCCCTAACTCGAAAACTCCGTAGGTCGATTTTTTTGTCCGGGTCTCTTTGAGTTCGACTTAGAGAGGTCCGACTTTATTTTGGATGTTATATAAGTTAAATGCCCCTGAATCGAATGATCTGATTTTTGGTCTTCCGATTTCAGGATTCAACTGTAGGTGATAGTTATTTAGATCTAAATATTCTTCTCATTATTGTCAATTTGATTTTGTTGATCAGTTTTTAAGAGAATTAACTATGCAACTGAAAATTAATATTTAGTTTTTATTATTACCCGATAGATCGTTTGCATTCCCCCCTCAACTGAAACTGTCATTTACGTAAAGAACTGAATAGTGCAGAGAACCTGGCACAGAACCTGGCACAGAACCTGGCACAGAACCTGGCACAGAATGTTTGTGTATTGACCCTCGCTAATGG
This sequence comes from Ampullaceana balthica, assembly GCA_944989445.1. Taxonomy (NCBI): domain Eukaryota; kingdom Metazoa; phylum Mollusca; class Gastropoda; family Lymnaeidae; genus Ampullaceana; species Ampullaceana balthica. The sequence continues at coordinate 522,998 of CALYLW010000631.1, forward strand.
TTGGACTATACTCTGCTTTTACTCTTGGTTACTTCTTAGCTACATTCGTCCTCTACTCTCGTTCTCCAACATCAAACTCTAAGACTGATGTACACTAATAACTTCTGTTTATTGCTACAATCGTTCAATTCTAGTTACTTCTAACTTAACGCTAATCGCTACCGTCCAACTGTCTACCAGTCCCAACGACTATCAAACTGACCATCTCGGTGTCTCCCGCAGTCTCTCTCTCCAGTTCCCACGAGTGCGTCTACTCTAATGCCCCCAGTCTCCGCCTCAAAAATCCTATGTCAGAAGTACGGCCCTCTCTAATCTGTTCATCATCTAGTTTCGTCCCCGAGATTAAGACTTGTGCGGGTAGGGGGGTGGGTCGGTTTGACTTAATCAGTCTGTTGAAACCCCCCCCCCAGACCTTCCATGCCAGGCCACCTGTGGCATTTCACACCTTTGCCCATCCCCTGCGGACTCCCAGTCGTGGTCGGCGGTCTGCTACTCTTTATCGTCTCCCAATCTCCTGGCCGGGGCAGTTTACATCAGAACAACAGTTTTAACGCCTCTGTCCCCTGGCAGCCCTTGATCTCATATCTAATGGCCAGCGCTCAGCTCCTGGCGGTCAATGATTTGAATGCAAATTAACCTAACCGCCCTTAGCTTCTCCGCAATATTAACGGCCTACAGGCTCAAAATATTATTGTTATTCATTATTTCAGACCTTTAACCATGCTTACATCTTTTTAAAAGCCTATGACATATATATATATACTAGAAAAATACCCGCACTTTGTAGCGGGAGTGTGCTGACCCTTTATCTAAGTATTAGTTGCTGGTTATTACAATTTTTATTTGCCAAGATAAATTTAAGATTAATCTATTTAGTTAAAATTTTATGAGAAGCAGAGATATGCCATTTTACCGCGTGAGTTGTTTTCACTTAATGCAGTGCCTTTTAACATAACCTTACTATTTAAAAGATATGATTTATTAAATAATGATTCTTGCCGACCATAATAACTAAATTTACAATTTCATTCCCACTTGTACAAAATTAACATAACTTACAGGTTTTCCGAAAGAGCTCTACCACCCTCGTCACTCAAAAATTTAATATATAATTACGAAACTGCATCGTATCACAATTGTAAGTTATATAATATTTGTAACAACGTCTATGAGATAAAGAACATGTGGCACTAACCCTTTAAAAGACAAAAGCTAAGTGACTCATAGCGCAAATAAACAAAATTATAAATGTACTTTCTAAAATAATTTTTTTTTAAAACCGTTCTTATTAAAATGATATTTAAATAATGTGCACACCATAGTTAGACAATATAGAAAGCTGGCCGCATAAAATAAAGTCTTGTTATAAAGTAAATGTACTGGACCAAAATAACTCCTCCTTTTGACGTATTCATAATTATTTTCACAGGGAAATAATATTTAACATTTTGTATGTCTCTATATTTTACGATTTATATTTACGGTTTATAAGCAATGTGTATAATTTCAAAAAGGAATCATTTTTTTGTGTTCCCTTTTTCGGATAAGGCATCATATTTTGTAAATTATATTCAATGCACACACACACACACCAGATTTTATATCTGAAAAATAAAATAAAAATATTTAAAAAAAGATTCAACCGTCTATTAATAAGTGCATCTTAAAAATGATTAAAACGCAATTTTAGAAATGGCCTATGCTATTCTGAATACAAAGTAATGAACATAAAAACATATTCAATTCACAATTCATATTAATTAAGCGTTTTCTGGATCACTTCATTAAATTTAGTCAAGTTTTGTTAATAACTTCTGTATCGAAAGTTTATAATGTATAGTGTCTATAAAGCTTAAGTAAACTGTTTTAAAGTGTAAGTTTATTTGACATAGGCCATACCTTTCAACATAAAATAAACTCGCTAAATCTATGGTTTTTAATTAAATGTCGAGTTATGAATTAAATTTTTAAAAATCCCAATTTTATTCATTGCATGTAAAATATTAATACAATGCATCGTGAAATTTTAAAAATGGCCTATGTTAATCCATCATCAAAGCAATGAACATAACATATTCAATTCGCAATACAAATAATTGAGCGTTTTCAGGATCACTTTATTTTGTTTAATCTACATATGTTAATAGGTCTGGTAGCCTACGTTTAAATAGTATAAGTGTATAGGTTATGTAAAAAACAATAGCTTATGTAAAAGACAAACAAAACATAAATGTTATATTAATAGGACACAGCTAAATTAAAGATGCGTATATTCAAATCGCAATTCATATTAATTAAGCGTTTTCAAGATCACTTCATTAAATTTAGTCAAGTTTTGTTAATAAATTCGGTATCGAAAGTTTATAATGTACAGTGTATATAAAGCTTAAGTAAACTGTTTTAAAATGTAAGTTTATTTGACATAGGCCATAACTTTCAACATAAAATAAACTCGCTACATCTATGGTTTTTAATTAAATGTCGAGTTATGAAGTAAATTTTTAAAAAATTCCAATTTCATTCATTGCATGTAAGATATTAATACAATGCATCGTGAAAATAATTAAAATTAAAATAATTTAAACGCATATGCAATATATAAAGCTCAGTTGATATTTTTATGTTTGTTTGTTTGTATCCATTAAAGAAAGGCCACTGCTTTGTTGACATTTTCCAAAAGATCTCTGCCACTGTCGTCACTAAAAAAGCTCTTATATATTTACGACACTGCATCGTAACACAATTGTAATTAATACAATATTTGCAAAAGCGTCTATGTGATAAAGATAATAAAGATAAATAAAGAAATTAGGCTATATTCCTAATTTAAAAAAAAATAAATCAATTTTATGTTAAAAACGCATGTGAAACCATGACAATAATTGATTTTAAAAATGGCCTATGTTAATCCATCATCAAAGGAATGAACATAACATATTCAATTCGCAATACAAAATAATTAAGCGTTTTTAGGATCACTTTATTTAGTTTAATCTACTTATGTTAATAGGTCCGTAGCCTAAGTTTAAATAGTTTGAAAAAAATACTGATACAATTATTACCTAAATAGGTTTTTATTAAATGTCGAGTTATGGAACAGAAAATAATTAAAACAAATTCGCAATTAAATTTAAACGTGTAAACAATTAAATCTAATGTATCGTGTGGCAGTTGTAATTAAATATGTTTACGTGTCTATCTAATATATAGAAATTAACAGTAAAGAAAATGACAATTCTTTGTACTACACAGCTAAAATTATGAAGCTGTACACGAAAATGTGCGCACCGTAATTAGACATTATAATATATTTTGAATGCGCAGCGCTGAAAATAAAGTATTGGGGAAAAAAACGTCACCAAAAGTAACTCGCTTTGAACGGCATTTGAACGTCCGCGTAAATTTGTTCAATACAGAAATAAGGTTAAATTTTTTATTCTTTGTCTCTGCATTTTCTGATTATTTAATTTACGGCATTCGGGCAAAAGGGACAATTACAAAAACTAACTTAAAACCACCTTCAGGGTAAAAGGGACCGTCCTGCCAAATTTGGTCCCCGTCCGTCATTTGGTTTTTCCGTGATTGTCTAACAGAAAGTCGAAAAGTGAAACATACAAACATACAAACATACAAACATACAAACATACAAACATACAAACATTTGAGCTTTATATATTAGACTAGTAGACCCGTCGTGCGTTGCAACGATCAAAGTAAAAAGGAATAAATTTAAAGAAACCAATGAGTGGTATGTTTAAAAATAATTCTGAAGAAATTGTCGTGGAAGTGTGAAAAAAAAATCCAAGTTTCATAGCAAACGGATAAATAAATTAATAATTAAATAGCGTACAAAAGAAGAAACGATATTAAGGGCCCCGGCCCCAAAATGAGTGATATTATAGTTTTTTTATTGCCATTGTACTCATTTCTTAAACCTTTAAGATTTTATTCATTATTCAGTCATTAACAATCTTGACAAATAATGACACATGTATCCCTTATTATACACATTGAAATTCACATGTGTTTTGAACTTTATATCTTGCCCAGAATGGGCCCTGGGGCACTTAATGTTGTTTTTATCTATTGTACTCAATATATATTCCTCAATATCGTGTAAAATTGAATAGGGAATACAATGATTAAAGTTCAGTAAAAAGACTTTTTCGAAGGAATGGAAATTAAGAGTTCAGTGCCCTATAGTAATATAGGCTCTTAAGTTTTTATATTCTAAGTTTTGTCAAAATCCAGTTTTTTTCTCAATATCTAACTCTTAAACTACTTTTTATATACCTACAATAGGGGGGAAAATAGATTTAAGGAGCCCTGGCCCATTCGGTGCAAGAGGTCAATTTCAAAAACCTGTTCATTTTAGTTCATTTTTTTTGTTCCCTATTTTGGATAAGGCATCATATTTTGTAAATTATATTCAATGCACACACACACACCAGATTTTATATCTGAAAAATAAAATACATTAAAAAAAAGATTAAATCGTCTGTTAATAAGCGCATCTTAAAAATGATTAAAAGGCAATTTTAGAAATGGCCTATGCTATTCTGAATACAAAGGAATGAACATAAAAACATATTCAATTCGCAATTCATATTAATTAAGCGTTTTCAGGATCATTTCATTAAATTTAGTCAACTTTTGTTAATACGTTCGGTAGCGAAAGTTTATAATGTATAGTGTATATAAAGCTTAAGTAAACAGTTTTAAAGTGTAAGTTTATTTGACATAGGCCATCACTTTCAACATAAAATAAACTCGCTACATCTATGGTTTTTAATTAAATGTCGAGTTATGAATTAAATTTTTAAAAATCCCAATTTTATTAATTGCATGTAAAATATTAATACAATGCATCGTGAAAATAATTGAAATAAAATAATTTAAACGCATATGTAATATATAAAGCTCAGTTGATATTTTTTATGTTTGTTTGTTTGTATCCTTTAAAAAAAGGCCACTGCTTTGTTGACATTTTTCCAAAAGATCTCTGCCACTGTCGTCACTAAAAAAAAGCTCTTATATATTTATGACACTGCAACGTAACACAATTGTAATTAATACAATATTTGTAACAGCGTATATGAGATAAAGATAATGAAGATAAATAAAGAAATTAGGCTATATTCCTAATTTTAAAAAAAGCAAACAAAACAAATCAATTTTATGTTAAAAACGCATGTGAAACCATGACAATAATCGATTTTAAAAATGGCCTATGTTAATCCATCATCAAAGGAATGAACATAACATATTCAATTCGCAATACAAAATAATTAAGAGTTTTCAGGATCACTTTATTTAGTTTAATCTACTTATGTTAATAGGTCCGGTAGCCTAAGTTTAAATAGTATAAGTGTATAGGTTATGTAAAAAAACAATAACTTATGTAAAAGACAAACAAAATATAAATGTTATATTAATAGGACACATCTAAATTTAAGATGCGTCCACGAAAATGTGCGCACAGTAATCAGGCGATAAAAGATTTTAAAACGTGCACCGCTAAAAATGAAGCCTTGAAAAAAATTATGACACAATTATTACATAAATAGGTTTTTATTAAATGTCGAGTTATGGAACAGAAAATAATTAAAACAAATTCGCAATTAAATTTAAACGTGCAAACAATTAAATCTAATGCATCGTGTGGCAGTTGTAATTAAATATGTTTACGTGTCTATCTAATATATAGAAAGTAACAGTAAAGAAAATGACAATTCTTTGTACTACACAGCTCAAATTATGAAGCGTACACGAAAATGTGCGCACCGTAATTAGACATTATAATATTTTTTCAAATGCGCACGGCTGAAAATAAAGTATTGGCAAAAAAACGTCACCAAAAGTAACTCGCTTTGAACGGCATTTGAACGTCCGCGTAAATTTGTTCAACACAGAAATGAGGTTAAATTTTTTATTCTTTGTCTCTGCATTTTCTGATTATTTAATTTACGGCATTCGGGCAAAAGGGACAATTACAAAAACTAACTTAAAACCACCTTCAGGGTAAAAGGGACCGTCCTGCCAAATTTGGTCCCCGTCCGTCATTTGGTTTTTCCGTGATTGTCTAACAGAAAGTCGAAAAGTGAAACATACAAACATACAAACATACAAACATACAAACATACAAACATACAAACATACAAACATTTGAGCTTTATATATTAGATATTTAATGATTA